>JAOPSE010000092.1:0-74660 GCA_029449295.1 Zea luxurians
AATCAACGCCCGAATGGTGGAAGACCACAAGACAGGATGGGAGATTTCCTGAGGCTCAAGCCTCCCACATTCGCGGATCTAGCAATCCCCTCGATGCTGATGATTGGCTGTGCACGATAAAAGGAAGCTGGAAGCCATCGGATGCCTGGAGAATTAGTGTGTTCAACTGGCTGCTCATCAACTTTCTGGAATGGCCTTAGCCTAGTGGGATACCTTCAACGCTGCCATCAGAGATGCTACCTGGGCAGAGTTTGAAACTGCTTTCCGAGATCACCATGTGCCCCAAGGGATCATTCAGCTCAAGGAAGATGAATTCCGGGAACTAACTCAAGATGGAAGATCTGTCAGTGAGTACGTGCACAAATTCACAGAGTTGGCCCGCTACGCGCCGGATGACGTCAGCACCGAAGTCAAGAAGATGACCCGCTTTTTGAAGGGGCTCAGACTAGAACTCAAGACCATCCTAGCCAGTCAAGACTTCCTCAGCTTCTCGCACCTCTCCAACAAAGCCATGCAAGTGGAAAGGGCAAGGGAAGAAGAAAAAGGGCACCTCAAAAGGAAATTCTAAGTCCTCCGAGCTCAGCAGCAAGACCGGCACCAGAGAACTCGATCCTTTGGGTTTCCACCCAAGGGACCAAGCTTCATTAGACCAGCTGGACCCACTCCATCATGGTTCAGTCAGCAGAGTCAGAACTCCTTTCATGCCCCCTCGGTTGCAAGCAACCAACCACCAGCGAATGCGTGTTGGCACTGCAGAGACCCCAGTCACTTCAAGAACAACTGCCCCCAGTTGAAGGCATCAGGACCTGCTTACTCCAACTCGGTGAATGGCCCCAAGAATACCTCAGCACCCGCCCCCAAGGCGCCCTCCTCCATCAGCCAGCAGAACCAGACCCAGTATCAAGGAAGGGCACGAGTAAATCACGTCGATGCTCAGGAGGCTCAGCAAGCTCCGGGAGTAGTGCTCGGTGAGTTCCTTGTTGAATTTACTCCCGCTACTGTACTTTTCGATTCAGGAGCATCCCATTCTTTTATATCCACTAGTTTGTGGAAAAGCATGACATCCCCTCTACCCCTCTAGAGATTCCCTTGGTCACCGAACCCCAGGGTCAGACCTTCTATGCCAGCTCAAATGCTCCCAAGTCAGAATTCTTTTAAGTGGGTAGTGTCCTTGGCAGACTTAACCATCTTGCCATCCCAAGGGATTGATGTAATCTTAGGAATGGATTGGTTGACCAAGCACAAAGGTATCATAAGTTGCACAAACAAGACAGTCCTTCTCACATACCACCAAGGAAAGTCAGTCTCTTGTCAGGCTCAGCCACCCGCCAATGATCCAATGATGTTTAATTTAGCAACAGAAAGCATATCAGTGGTAGAGGAATTCATGGATGTATTCCCAGAAGAGTTGCCAGGAATGCTGCCAGAAAGAGAAGTAGAATTCTACATAGATCTGATTCCTGGTACGGCGCCCATCGCAAAGAGACCATACCGCATGGCTCCTACCGAGTTAGCATAATTAAAACTCCAAATCACAGATCTTCAACAAAAAGGGTACATCCGTCCCAGCTCATCCCCTTAGAGAGCACCAGTCCTCTTCGTCTCTAAGAAGGATGGAAGTATGAGGATGTGTATTGGTTACCGATCTTTAAATGAAGTCATAATCAAAAACAAGTATCCACTCCCTCAGATCGACGACCTCTTCGATCAGCTTCAAGGGGCCAAATACTTCTCCAAGATAGACCTAAGGTCTGGTTATCACCAGCTGAGAATCAAGGAAGCAGATATTCAGAAGACTGCATTTGTCACCCGGTACGGACAGTATGAATTCACAGTGATGCCTTTCGGACTGACAAACGCACCCGCCTTTTTCATGAACCTCATGAATAAGGTATTTATGGAAGAGTTGGATAAGTTTGTCATGGTCTTCATTGACGACATCCTTATCTACTCCAAGAACCACGAAGACCATAAGCGTCACCTCCGGACCGTCCTCAGAAGACTCAGGGCACACCAACTTTATGCCAAGCTCAGCAAATGTGAATTCTGGTTAGAAAAGATAGCTTTCCTTGGGCATATCTTGACTGCAGAAGGAATAGAAGTAGACCCTTCCAAGGTAGAAGCAGTATCAAAATGGAGGCAGCCATCCAACGTCAGTGAAGTTCGAAGCTTTCTGGGAATGGCAGGATATTACCGCCGCTTTATCAAGGGATTCTCTAGCATAGCAAGACCTATGACCGAGCTCCTCAAGAAAGACAATAAGTTTGTGTGGACCCCGAAGTGTGAAGAAAGTTTCTAGATCATAAAGGAGAAGCTCACGACCGCACCCGTTTTGACACTACCGGATATACACCAGGATTTCATCGTCTTCTGTGATGCCTCAAGGCAAGGCTTAGGGTGTGTGCTGATGCAAAACAAGAAAGTCATTGCATATGCATCACGCCAACTCAAGCCGCATGAGCAGAATTATCCCACCCATGATTTGGAATTGGCAGCCATAGTGCATGCCCTGAAAATATGGAGGCACTACCTAATTGGGAACAAATGTCACATCTTCACCGATCACAAGAGTTTGAAGTATATCTTCACTCAGCCAGATCTCAACCTCCGTCAGAGAAGATGGCTGGAACTGATCAAAGATTATGACCTTGAGATTCATTATCACCCCGGAAAGGCCAACGTGGTAGCAGACGCCCTCAGCCGAAAACCTTTCAGGATAAAGGGAACCAACTTTTTAGAAGATTGGAAGAAGGAATCAGCTCAACTGAATGCATGTTTGGGAAACAACGGTAGCCTCGAAGTCAAACCAATGCTAGAAGACCTCATATGCAAAGCTCAACGCCTGGACTCAGAGACAGCAAGACTTATGGAAAAAGCTCGCAAAGAACAACTTCCAGACCTCAGGACAGATGAACAAAGAGTCCTTTGGTTCAAGAACCGTCTGTGTACCAAAAGGGGAGGCATCAGAAGTCCTGCTCGATGAAGCTCACAACTCAGCCTACTTCATCCACCCAGGAACCACCAAGATGTACCTAGACCTCAAAACCAGATACTGGTGGAGAGGGATGAAGAAAGAGATAGCACAGTATGTGGCCCGGTGTGACACCTGCCAACGAACGAAAGCCGAGCACCAGAAGCCTGCAGGCCTATTGCAACCCCTCCCAGTGCCTGAATGGAAGTGGGAGGAAATAGGCATAGATTTTGTAACCGGACTACCCTGGACGCAAAAAGGGAATGACTCTATCTGGGTAATAATAGACCACCTTACCAAGGTAGCCCATTTCATCCCAGTGAAAACCACCTTTGGAGGAGCCACCCTTGCCCGAATTTATCTTAAAGAGATAGTCAGACTCCATGGCGTCCCAAGGAAGATAGTGTCAGACAGAGGAACCTAGTTCACCTCCAAATTTTGGACGAGCCTTCAGAAAGCTATGGGCACCAAGCTAGACTTCAGCACCGCCTATCACCCTCAGACAGATGGTCAGACAGAAAGGGTCAACAAGGTCCTCGAAGATTTATTAAGAGCCTGTGTGTTAACATTCGATAGAAGCTGGGAATCCAGTTGCCTTATGCGGAGTTCTCGTACAACAACAGCCATCGGGCCAGTATCAAGATGTCAACGTTTGAAGCTTTGTATGGACGAAAATGCCAGACCCCTCTCATGTGGTCCAACGTAGGGGAAAAGGCACTGGAAGGCCTGCCTTGTTAAGGAGGCTGAGGAGAAAGTTGCCCTGATCCGTAGAAGAGTACTTGAAGCTCAAAGTCAGCAGAAGAGTTATGCGGACAATAGGCGGAGAGAACTTAGATTTGAGGAAGGAGACTTCATCTACCTCCAGGTCTCCCCGATGTGTGGTGTCAGAAGGTTCCAAGTGAAAGGAAAGCTAGCACCGCGATTCGTCGGCCCCTATCCCATCATTGGCAGAGTGGGACCCGCAGCGTACCGTCTAGAATTACCAGAATCCATGTCTGATATCCACAATGTGTTTCACGTGTCCCAGCTCCGCAAATGCCTGCAAGTACCAGAAAGTCACATCAAAGAAGAGACAATACAGATTCAAAAAGATCTTCAGTACCGTGAGAAGCCAATAAAGATTCTTGACTCAGCAGTCCGGAACACCCACAACTTAGAAGTGAGACTCTGTAAAGTTCAGTGGAGTAGAGAAGGAGAAGAGGAAGCTACCTGGGAAAGTGAGGACTCTTGAGGGGAATACCCTTATCTTTTCTCAATCCAGTCTAAATCTCGAGGGCGAGATTCCTTAAGTGGGGTAACATCCCAAATTTTCAACCCAAGGTTTGGAACCCTAATCTCCTAACCCCCCCCCACCTTATTTTTTTTATTATCTCCCTAAACTCCACCCCTTAGGTCATCTCATCATATGCATACACTTTGATTGTTAGAAGCACCTCACATAGATTATTTTTAGCACCTAAGATTATTTAGCTAATTGTTATTCAAAAGAAAAGGAGATAAAAAGAAATAAAAATGAGAAATAGAAAATAAAAAAAGAAAAAGGAAAAACACTCCCCCCTCGGCTGGGCCGTTTCCAGCCTAAGCCACTCCCCCCCCCCTCTCTCGCGCCCGCTTCCCTCCCTTCTCCCTCCTGCGGCCCAAGCGGCCTAGCTTCGCGCGCCCGCGCCTGCGCCTGCGCCTGACAACCCAGCCCCGCCCGTCAGCGACCAGCTCCGCTCTCCCTCTCGCGTCGCTCTCCGCTGGCAGCCCGGGCCCGCTCGTCAGACCTCTCGTCTCGCCCGCCCATTCACCGGCGCGTTCGCCGCCGACCACCGCCCGCCCCGTCTCCTCGCCATTAACGCGCTCACCAGCTCGGTTGGCGCCATGCGCCCCCGCTCACTGTGCCTGAGCCGTCCCTTCACACCCCAGCCTACCCGAGCCGTCCCGTCGCCGTTTGCGCCATCACCACCATCATGGCGAGCTCGTCGGCGCTTGCCGTCCCTCCTCCCTTCCCCCTCCCGGGCGCCTATAAAAGGGACCGCCCGAGCTCCGCCTTCTCCACACCAGCCTCGGCTACCTCCCCCTCCCCTTCCTCGAGCTCGATTGAGCCAGCGCTGTCGCGCCCTCCCTTCGCTCCACGGAAGAGGGATCCGATCCTCCGGGATTTGTAGCTCCGGAAGAAGGGTAGGAACCCGATCCCTCCGAGATAAATCTTTTGTGCCAGGAAAGCTTCGACGAAGGCAAGTCCATCCTTCCCCTGATGCATAATTTACCTATTCTCTCTACCACTACCTAAGCCGGGATTAAGGGATGGAAATAAATTGCATGGTGAGCAGAGAGATAGCCCGCATTAACTAACATCTTTTGGTCACAAGATATGGGATAGGAAAAAGGGGCAGTGGTTTTAACCAAACGATGTTTTCAAAAAGTGTGTGATGAAGGGTATTCACCCTCATCACCTGGTGAGTGGGATGATCAGGGACTCCCTGGTTTAGGGGAGGGCCTAAGGTGATGGCTCAGCTGGTTTAGGTGTGAGCAGAAGGATTGTCCCCTCATATAATGACCAGTTTGTCATCCTTCACTACCTGTACTCATGAAAAGTACAACCACTCGAGGCTGTATGGGCAGTCACTCGATCTAAACTCGTACGGTCCAACCCCAGGGTTATGAAGGCTGGGGAGCACCGGGAGGATATGGAGGGGAATGTTTTGTCCAGTTTTGACATGGCGGTGGCCTGACTCCTTCCGGTATAACCGTTAAGGTTAGGACGTGCAAGGAAGGAAAGAGATTCGGATTCGGATCTCATTGGCCATGAGATCGTAGAGCCAGACTAGTGGGTAAAGTGTACACCTCTGCGCAGAGTTCAAACCTATTCGAATAGTCTGTGTCCACTGGAATGGACGAGTCTAGTGTGGTATGACAATTAGTGTTTTACAACATCCGTGAACAGGGAAATATGTGTGTGTGAGTGTGTCTCTGGAAAGAAAATGGTGCCACGGGAGCAGGAAGCTCAGTGGTGGTTAAGCAACGTGTTATTTCTATTTCTTCGGGGAAAACCCTAAACAGTACTGCCTTTCTCTAAGAAAAGAAGAGTGACTTCAACTCCACCATATGAAGCATGTATGATATAGGTCTCTTTCTCTTTCCGGGGGGGGTGGGCTTGCGGAATACCTAGTGTATTCACCTAGATTTATTTATGTTTTTCAGCAGCTGAAGACTTCGTTTCTGCTATGCTTGATTGAGGGGGCTGTGTCTTCACCCAGTTCTGCCTGTGGCTTGAGCTAGTTTATCTTCTACTGCGCTCTGTATTTCTGGCTCTCTCGAGCTTGTACTCTGGTATTGTAATAACTTTATTCGAACTTTGTACTATTCGAAGTAAGGAATGTGGTTACTAGCCTCCTGGGACTAGTAATTGTATCATTTGAGTCCCAAAGGATCGGGGCGCTTCAATTTCCTTCCAAATCGGGTACAGTCGACCGTTGCAGCTTCAGGCCTGTTGGCGCACCGGACACTGTCCGGTGCCCCTGTCGACCGTTGGCGCGACCACGTGCGCGCGAAGATTGCGTGGCCGACCGTTGGCTCACCGAACAGTCCGGTGCACCACGGACAGTCCGGTAATTTTTAGCCGTACGCCGTCGATTCCCGAGAGCAGTACTTTTCATTGGAGACCAGCCTGGCGCACCGGACACTATCCGGTGCACCTGACTAGAGTTGCTGTTTGGCTGCACACAGCCAAGTCTTTCCAATTTGTTTTTTCTTCTCTGCTCTGTTTCTAACACTTAGACAAATATATTGGTATACAAAAACCAATTACTAAGTCTAGAAATATACCTTGTTATATGATTTGCACTTCTTGCTTGTTTAGCACATAATAACTCACTCACTATGTGTTGGACACTGATCACCAAAACATTATAGACATTGCCCAAGGGCACATTTCCCTTTCAATTATCTATGTACCCTATTCAATGACATCTCTAGTACCCAGCACACATATATGGTGAATAGGATCTGGTGCATACCTATGTCTAGTGCACTTAATTGCAGTGCTCTTGTTTGACATAGTGCTCTTATATTTGGTATGATATCTGATGCATCACCTGGCACGTCTGATGCTACTGAACAACACATGTTCTTTGTTTCTTCACATGTGTTTGTTTAACCTTTTTTTCTTACGTCTTAGATTGATGTAGATCTTTAGCATGTCATCTAAGAGGTGTTAATCATTTGTATCACTACTTTGCTTTAGTCCAAGTCTGCTTCACATATTGTGAACTATATTAAAAAATACTAGCAAACAAGGTTAGTTCAAATAATCATATTGATCAACAAATATCAAAACTTTACTTTAACTAAGTATTGATCCATTTCTCATATGCAAGGGGCGCTCGTTTCACAATAGTTTTTAACGAGGCGTCAAGTGTAACATAACTTGTGCATGAAACTAATATCTTCTACTTTTTTCTCGTTGTATTTTAGGAAAAGTATTTAATAAGACTGCATTCAATACTATTCACTCAAGGGTCGTTTGGATCCATTTGAATCTACTTAATAGAGGAGACTATCCGATTTGGAATTTGACATTCCACCACTTTCTAAAGTTTAGATATAATCATATCTCAAATTCATAGGGTGAGTGATGAAAATTGATTTTATGTATCACCGGACTATGTTTCTACTCTATAATTTATAACACGCTCTTTGGCTCACTCCCATATAGTAGAAATACAACACAAAAATATATCTTTCTTATATGACCAATAACAATATACATATATATTGCGCATAAAACCAAATTAGCTTAATTGATTTATGCCTAAATTATGATTATTAGAATGAAATTTAATTCAAAGGATCCAAACGGGCCATAAGAGAAAGATATGAAATCTCGGTATTAGTGAATCACTATTGAATTATGTATATAGACAAACATATGGACTCTCCATTCGCTCTATGGAGAACAATCATGTCTACTTTGTACCGGCAAAAATAAATCAAAGAGATAGAGCTCTAATCTCCTCATTATTACTCCATGTGTCCCTATGAGTGCATTGTTACAACCATTCTTTAACAATATCGTCAGTGTTAAGACTCATGTTAGTATGACTAGCATATAGACTATGCTAATGTTACGATCTTAGGAGAGGAAGGGAAGGATCGACAATGACGATTACGCGAGTGAGGGTGGGGAAGGGGCGACAGGGTCACAAAGGATGAGGGTGATTCAAATAATATTGTCTATTGGATTTGAGCAAGGGAGAGAGATGTTATTCAGCAATCCAAATCGTTGGTTGTGATGGTATATTAAATCTGGGTGCAATTTGTTTGATAGATTTAGTAGAAATTATGGGTGTAGCGATGATTTGGTTGAGTAAGTTTTGTAAAGTTTTATATAGATTCATGAAGGTTATTAGGATATCGCTTAAATGTCAAAGCTGTCCGGGTTACCAAAGAAGGTATATGCAAAGTAAACGGCACAACGACGTCTCTAGATTTTAGACTTTAAAATTTAAGGATCTGATTAGATAACATCGGACTATATTTTTATTACTTTCTTAACTAAAATTAATTACGAGCTCAAAAGAATTGTAAAGAAACATTTACATCACGATCCATTATCACCCCTACCCCTTCTTGCTTGTTAATCGCTCGGTCTGGATAGAGATGAAACGAAACGAGACGCGTGCGTTACCGCGCAAGGCTGTGTTTGCAGGTTTAAGGCATGTTTGGTTTGTGGCTAACTGTGCCACACTTTGCCTAAGGTTAGTCGTTCGAATTGAATAACTAACCTTAGACAAAAAAGTTAGGCAAAGTGTGGTAAGTTAGCCATCAATCCAAAATCAATCCAAACGGGCCCTTAATTTGATTGTCCATAACATATATAAACTTTTGGAGAATATGAGTATATGACACTTGAATTCAAATGTTCCAATATGGACCTGTAAATATTGTTCAATGGAATATATATGCACCATAGCAATATCTATCAACTCAGGGAAAAAAAACATGGTACTTGGAAACTAAAATGCTTGGAGAAGTAATGGGAGAAAGAATGAATTGAAGATAAAACACAAAATATTAAAAATGGAAGCACGCACCTTCAACCAAAAAATATTCTGCTCTAGCTACAGCAGAAAAAAGTACAAGGACAATATAAATCCTTAAAACGCTGTTTCTATCCTGTACAGAAAGACAAGCTTCTAAAAACTGGATCCGATTGCCGGCCAGCCAAAGAAAACAAGGGAAAAAAGAAAACTTTAGACATAAACTTCATATCTTATTCATGAGCATCCAGACATGCAAATGAAAGAAACAAGGTTGACAAAAAAATCGAGTTCTCGAATCCAACATGCACGTACTTCAGAACACTACAATCTTTCAATCCAACAACCCAATTTTGAAAAATGAAAACCATATCAGAACCCCATGAGAATATCTTCTAATGTTTCTTTTCAAAGTAACCCCATGAATTTCAGTTATCATCAACCTGAGAGTGAAAGACAAAGCTTGGAAATGTAGTGGTGATGTCCCTGTCCAAATATAGCAATGCAAACTTGTGAGATATCACAAGACAATAGTCATCTATACTTTGAACTGACAGCATATCATGTGTCGCCTCTGTAAGTAGAGGGATTCTAACTCTCATCCAGAGGATGAAACTACGAGCTAGGGCAATTTTTGTTTATTTCTCACACACTACTTAAAATGTCATACCCGTCTAAGGGTTGGAGACACATATTAATAGCCCTAGAGGCTGCACTACCACACCTTCTCACATACACTACACAACAGGATTATCCTCTAAATGCTAAAGAGACTACAGAGAACAGTCAAAAGCAACTGTTGTCCTCTAGATGCTAAAGAGACTACAGAGAACAGTCAAAATACGACTGTTGTCCTCAAGATGCTTAAGACTTATTCCATCAGCCTCTGACAGTCCGATATACTTCCTCCGTTCTTTTTTATTTGTCGTCGTTTAGTTCAAAAATGAACTAGCGGACGATAAATATTCAAGAATGGATGTAGTACAAAATTAGAAACTAGAAAAGGACAGGTCAATTTAAAGCATGATGCATTTTTTAAGACTATTAACCTAATGCTTCTCTGACAATTTCTTAGATAGTGGTTTACCTTCCCAAAGACTCATTTCAGCATATTTCCTAACACAAACATAAACAATTTGGAAGTTCGTGAACAGCAGGACATGGTTTTTATGAGCTACACTGAAGCCCCAATAATCGCAAGCCAGTACGCTGTCATGTGTCTATGCAATTTGATTGAAATGTGCAATCCTGATTTGTTGCATTTCAGTTGCATGCCTCATTACACTACAACATTATGTTGTTTTCCTCTCCAAGTTATTGAATGCATAGCGCCAAATTGTGCATCATGAATCTTATCTTATCAATCCTCAACTCCTTTAGTTAATACAACAACAACAACAACAACAACAAAGCCTTTTTGTCAGTAAATTAGTGTAGGCTAAAGTTGAAACCCAATAAAAGCAACAAATTAAGATTCAGGCACATAGATAATTATTTTCTATTCACTCTTTCTCTGCCTCTCGGCTCTCCCCTTAGGGTCTCACTACACACAGGTGCCTCTTAAGGTCTCCATTGAACATGTCCAAACCATCCCAATAGATATTGGTTGGACAATCTTTTCTTTAATTGATGCTACCCCTAACCTATTATGTACATCGTCGTTTCAGACTCCATCCCTTTTATATGGCCATAAATATAGCACAACATACACATCTCCACAACACTTATTTCCTTTAATTAATAAAAATGAAAATTTCTATCACCCTATTCAAGAGCAGCAAAACCAATGTATATTTTTATTTGGTGCCTAGGGGAGCAGGAGCCCTCATTAAACATCATGCTGCAATGTTTATCATGTATGTAATACACAAAGTTAAGCTTAGTTGCAACAGTTCAGATTGAAATTCATCCTTAAAAATGTCAAGAAACAAAATAGACAAGCATTCAATCTGGCACTGTTCATCATGTGCTGACAATGAAACTTATTTTTGAATATCAACATCAAAGATCAAGACGATATTTTTAAACATTGCAACATGATATTTTAGCAGAGGCTAATGGTGGCCACTGTATGGTGGCTTGGGGCAAGGTAACGCATCCCAAAGAGTTGGGGGGCCTTGGTATCTCTGACATTCAGTGTTTAAATAGGGCCCTACGTGTTAAATGGATCTGGCTCCAAAAAACTGATTCTTCCAAACCTTGGACTGATTTGCCTTTCCAATCTAATCGGTTTTTGGATAGCTTGTGCTCTTTGGCAATGGCCTCCGTGGTGGGTGATGGACAATCCACTCTTTTTTGGCATAACAGATGGCTCTTGGGTCAGAGGATTGCAGACTTGGTCCCTCATGTTTTTAGTTTGGTTCATAAAAGGTTGGTGAAGAGAAGGACAGTGGCTGACGCTCTGTGTAGCTCTTCATGGATTGGGGATTTAAACGGAGTGGTAACGTGGGAGGTCATTGCTGACTTCATCATTCTGGTAGATGTTGTGGCTGATGTTGATCTTCAACCAGGAGTTCCAGATAAACATTATTGGAGGTTCTCTTCCAATGGTATCTATTCCACCAAATCTGCTTACGAGATAATGTTCTGCGACTCTACCTCCATGGCGGGATTTGAAAGAGTGTGGAACACCTGGACGCCGCCTAAGTGTCAGTTCTTCCTCTAGTTGGTCTTACATAACAAATGTTGGACAGTTGACCGACTCGCTTAGAAGGGTCTTCCCCATCCTAGTACTTGCCCCTTATGTGACCAGGAAGGGGAGTCTATTCGGATGTGTTTGGTTTGAGGTCAAAGTGGGATGAGGCGGGGGCGACACCGTCCCCACGATTTTTTGGGATCACGCCGCCACCAAAAACTACTCTGATATTCACCTCGCCCCTACGCGACTCTCATCCAAACACTATAGAAACTATGACCGCCCCCTTCCATCCCTTCATGTACATCGAACCAAACACACCCTTGATCACTTGCTTGTTTCCTGTGTTCTCGCGAGGCAATTCTGGTTTCTCCTCCAACGTGTCGGCCTGGTCGCTCTTTCCCCGGGGATGGAAGATATAAGTTTTGAAACTTGGTGGAGTAGATCGGTTGAGGTTGTTCCTAAGGATCTCAGAGATGGCTTTAACTCCTTGGTGGTCCTGGGGGCTTGAAGTATCTAGAGACACCGAAATGATTGTGTTTTCAATGGTGCTTAGCCTTCTATAGATAGATTGCTTGCCACAGCTGGTGATGAGTTCAATATGTGGTGTTTTGCAGGGGCCAAAGGCTTGACCCGTCTTTCGGATCTAGCTTTTGTGTTCAACCCCGGCTAGGAGGCGGTTGTACCTCTTGTTGTTTGTGTGTGCGTGAGTGGTGTGTTAGGTCCTTGTATATACTGTTTTTTCTTCTACTAATGAAATGATACGCAGCTCTCCTGCGTGTTCGAGAAAAAAAACATGATATTTTAGCCACGGAGCGAGCCATATAAAATTTACTTTAGAGCGATAGACTTCTTGAGAGTAAGCATAAAAAGGACAAAAATATATAAAATATGACAGTTTAACAATCAATAAGCACAAATAAGAAGGTTCCTTACTTGAGGTACTGAAGAGTCATGTTCTTCAGCAAAGAAGGATGTCGAATGACTAGATTGCGCCACTCTTCCTTGTCAATTCTTCCATCATGCTTTGTGTCTGCCTCCTCAAATGTCTTGTAATGATAGAAGAAAACAAAATTAGCGAGGGAATTTGATATCAGCAAGCAAGAGGATGACAATCTGATTATTTCTAATGCCAAACCCACTGATGTCATACAACAGCAGGGAACAATGCAGCAAGAAAGAAAGAGGATACATTCATGATTCATGAAATTGACATATTGTGATTTTAATTCTTGACAAAAGTGACTGTAGAAAGTAAGAGATAAACGCTAATATACTTTCTCAAAGAATGGTACGTCCAATTACATTTGCCTGCTTCTCCATCATCTGCTGGACTCAAATAAACAAGCAATACAACATCTATTTTGGCACATGTCTCATAATTTTATAAATCTTTACCAACAAGGCCCTCGGTTACTGTAGTGTTTGCAAATAAACTAAATCCTCGCCTAGACTCAAATAAAATAAGAGATAAATGTTAATGCACTTTCTTGAAGGAAGCACCAAACAGTAACAAAAAATTGTAGAATGGTATGTCCGATTGTTAGAGTACCTGTTAGGGTTTTGGTCCTCCCCTGTGTATTTACTCTCTCGCCCCTATTGTAATGGGCCTGGCCCATCTAACTCAGTCTATATATCAATCACCCAACCCCTTGAGTGGGTTTATGGTTTCCCACATGGTGTAGAGCTAGGTTAGTTTTCAATCCTCTCTCCCACCACCCCAGCCGCTGCCCACAACCGGCCGCCCTCCCCCTGCCGTCGGCGTCCCCAACCGCCGGCCTCCCTCCCCTCCCCAGCCCACCGCCGGGTCCCCTGTCCAGCCGCCGCCCTTCCCTGGTCACGCCGCCGCCGCCCTTCCCTGGTCACGCCGCCGCCGCCCCCACTCCCTCCCTCCACCTCCTAGCCGCCGGTGCGCCAGCCTCTGCACCGTCGGCCGCCCGCCCGCCCACAACCTTCGCCACCGGCCGCTGCTTCCCAGCGCCGCCGGCTGCGAGCCATGGCAGCAGCGCCGCCTTCTCCTTCCAGGCGGATCCCAAACATGCCCGTGGCCCACCCGGCCGCTGCCGCGGCTGCTGCTGCCGCCCAGCAGGCCCGCGCCGGCGTGGACGTGACCACCGTCGTTGTGGCATCGCCTGCCCCCAGCGTGCCAAGTGCGGCCACCCGCCGCCTCACCGCTGCCCTCGTGGCTGGCGGCCTCGGCCCCCATAGTGGAGCTCACCACTGGAGGGCCCCCTACATCGACGGTCTCGGGCCCCTCCCCGCTGCGACCCTCGTTGTCCAACCGCGCTGTGGTTCTCCTCCAGGTTTCCCCGCTCACGCCACCACCACATGGGCTGACGTCACTTGCCTCCCCACCGGCCTCGTCGGCGCTGGTCACGGCCATCGCCACTATCCAGGCGGCCGTGGAGCCTTCCCGCGAGCGCGCTGCAACCCTCACCCTGCAGCAAGAGTGTGCCATGAGCGCCGCTCTGACCGCACAGATGGCAACCGCACAGCGACTCCTCGGGCATCCTCCGGTCGCCCGAGAGACACCTCCGCCCACTCCTGAGGCACCCTTCGCCCTGGACTCGACGCCGACCACATCGCCGCCCTTCATGCGTAGGCTGTCGGTCTCCACAACATCCGGTCCCTCGTGTCCATCATGCTGGACCCAGCGTCCTCACACTACCCTCGGCTGGAGGGGGCAGGTCCTCCTCACCCTGCGGCGCTACGCTCTCGCCGACCACGTCCTCGACGACATCATCACCCTGTTGTCCCCGGCCTGGTCCTTGATGGACATTGTGGTGCTCTCCTAGCTGCACGGCACCATCACCGTCGAACTCCAGGACATCATCCGCGACCAGGCTGACACAGGCCACTAGGCGTGGCTCGCCCTCGAGGAACAGTTCCGCAGGAACCGGGACGCTCGGACCCTTCACCTCGACGCCCAGTTCCACCTGTTCTCCCAGGGGGGACCTCTCCGTGGGGGAGTACTGCCGCCAGATGAAGGGCTTGGCTGACTCCCTCCGCGATCTCGGCGAGCCGGTGATGGACCGTACCTTGGTGCTGAACCTCCTGTGTGGCCTTAGCCCCCGCTACCGCCACCTGAAGGCTCTCATCAAGAGAATTGTGCCCTTTCCCACCTTCCACGTCGTGCGGAACGAGCTTCTTCTCGAGGAGCTCACCATGACGATCGAGGCTCCCACTCTGATCCCGGCACTCTACAGCGCCACCCTTGGTAACCAGGCTTCTTCCAGGGGACAGGCCCCCCGCGCTCCGTCCACCGGGGCCCCCACACGGCCCCCTGTCGTGGCCCCTCGTCAGGCTTCCACCGCCAACGGCGGCCGTCGCCCACGCAAGGGCGGACGTGGGGCGGTAGCACCTCTCGTGGAAATTCCATCGGCCAGGGTGGCGGCCAGGGGCTGGTCGTCGTTCTACAACCCCTAGACCAGCACCATCTCCATGTGGCCGGGTCAGGCCCCCAGTGCCTCTCGTCCTCCAGCGCTGGCACCCGGCTCTCCTGACTACGCCACCCTATGGCGCACCTCGGTCGCCCGCCTACGGCATGCCTCCGTATGGAGTGCCCCCACCGACCCCAGCACCGCCTCAGCTCCCGCCTACAGGGCCGTCTACCACGACACCATGGTCCTCGTTCGCTGGAGACTGGAACCCTGCCGCCCTGGCCGCCGCATACAGCACCATGGTGTTGGCCCCACCATCATCTGACTGGGTCATCGACTCCGGTGCATCCTATCACACAACTCACACCACATTCATACTATCTCGCTCACACCCACATCCCGCCACACACCTTACCTCGATCGTCGTTAGAAACGGTTCCACTCTTCCAGTCACCTCAGTAGGTGCCTCGGTGCTCCTGGACCGTTCTATCTCAATGAAGTTCTCGTAGCCCCACAAATCACTCAAATCTCCTTTCCGTCCGTCGTTCACCACCGACAATTCTTGTTCCATTGAGTTTGACCCCTCTGGTTTTTCTGTGAACAATCTGGCCACTAGAACCCCTCTCGCCCGATGTGACAGTGTTGGGCCCCTCTACTCGCTTCGACCCTCTTTCCACCGGCACGTCTCCACCTCTCGTCTGATGGAATAAGTCATGTGGTATTCGTGTGGAGGACAAACATCTCTGCTACAGCATGTGGAGGACAGCATCTCTGCAGCACAGCAGCAGTCTTTTGACTACTGTAGTGTGGCAGCAGCAGCACAGCAGCAGCAGTCTTTTGACTGCTGTAGTGTGGCAGCAACAGCAGCACAGCAGCAGCAGTGCAGTCTTTGGACTGCACTGGCAGCAGCAGGCATCACAGCAGCAGCAGCAGCGCAGTCTTTTGACTGTACTTTAGCATCTAGAGGACAGCACCTGTGTGTTGCAGTGTGTAGTGTAGTGTGTAGTGCATTCTAGTGCAGCCCCTAGGGCTATAAATATGTGTCCCCAACCCTTATAAGGGTATGGGCATTGTGTAGTGTTTGAGAAAAATAAACAGAAAATCGCTCGAACTCATAGTGTCATCATCTCGATGAGAGTAAGGGTCACATTGCTTACAATTGGTATCAGAGTGAGGTTGTCTTGCAGCCTAAACATCTTTTGCTCACACGCCTCTCCCTATACTCAGTCGGCAGGAGGAGCTCCAACTGTTCCTTCCTCTCCTGCTCGGACGACTAGCCTTTCATCTGAGAGAGCCTCTTCCACACGCAGCGACCCTTGCTAGCACACCATGTCTCTACGCTCGATCACTTCGAATGTGCCGGGCGCCAGCAGGAGGCCAGAGGTCGCCGCGGCACAAGAACGCGAGCGAGCAGCAGTGACTGCTGCAGCGACAGCGGCGAGGGCAGCACGACTAGCGGTTGTGGAACAGGCAGCAGCGAGAGCGGAAGTAGTAAGTAGCGGAGGCGGGGGATGCTGCCCATGCGGCGGCGGTAGAGCTCGAGGCTCTGCGCGGCAGTGGCGCCGGCAGCTCTGTTTTCCCGGCGACGACAGCACCAACGACGAGCTCAGGCTGGTAAGGGAGGCACGCAAGAGCAGACGACTCAATGGGCAGCCGCGCACCCCCATGGGGGCGCACGCGGCGGCAGCCTAGATAGGCGCAGATGCGTCGACGGCGCTCCGGGCAAGAATGCACGGCGGTAGCAGCCCAGATGGGCGCGGACGCGCCGACGGTGCTCCAGGTGGTGGCGGACGGGTCGACGGAGATCGCGGCCTCTACAGGCGGCACGGCTCTCCCTCCCCAGATCGGTTCCATGGTCACCGTGGGGCCCAGGCCGTTGTCAGGGACATCGGTCCCGACGGTGGGTGGCCTACCCTCACCAAGACCAACTACGTCGAGTGGGTCGCGGTGATGAGGGTACGGCTCCAGGTTCGCCACATGTGGGAAGCAGTGTGGTACGGCGACGTCAACTACTACGAGGATCGACGGGCGCTAGATGTAGTTTTCGCTTTCCAAGAAGCGTCCTACCAGAGATGCATTTTTCGCTTTCGTAGAAGCGGGCTGCCAAGGAAGCCTGGGATGCCATCGCTGCGACCCGCATCGGCAGCGACCGTGCCCGCAAGACCACACTGCAGGCACTTCGCAAGGAGTGCGAGAACCTGGCCTTCAAGCCAGGTGAGGATGTTGATGACTTTGCTCTTCGCCTCAACACTCGTTGCAGAAGATGGTGCAGTTCGGCGACGACACCTACGATGAGGAGAGAGCCGTCGAGAAGCTCTTCTGTTGCATTCTCGAGAAGTACAAGCAGATCGCTCACTCAATCGAGTCTCTGCTAGACCTCTCCACGATGACGATCGAAGAAGCAATTGGTCATCTCAAGGTCGTCGACAACGACGAACCACATGCCCTCTCTGGGCCTATCACCATCGACGGGAAGCTACATCTCACTCGGGAGCAGTGGGAGGCCTGCGAGGGTGACAAGAAGAAGGGGAGTCCTCCTCGACACGGGGCCGCAAAACGCGGCAAGCCGCGCAAGGCGCGCGGAGGCGCCCAGGCCAGGGCGCGAGGACAAGCTGAGGGTGGTGCCTGCGGAGGCGCCCAAGGCGCCGCCGTCGGCAACAAGAAGCCGGCACGAGATGACGGCTGTCACAACTGTGGCCAGCTTGGCCACTGGGCCAGGGAATGTCGGCAACCACGGCGCGGCCAGGCCAACGTCGCACAGGCGGAGACGGAGGAGGAAGCTCTGCTCCTAGCACACGCCAACATCGAGCTACCTCCAGCGGCACCGGCCGCAGCGGCACTCCTCCACCTTGATGAGTCGAAAGCACGCGCTTTCCTCGGCGACGGCTCCAACAACGACATGATTGAAGGATGGTGCCTCGACATCGGCGCCACTCATCACATGACCTGCCGACGTGAGTTCTTCACTGAGCTCGACTCTAGCGTCCGAGGCTCCGTCAAGTTTGGGGATGCCTCCAGCGTAGAGATCAAGGGCGCCGGCTCAGTTGTATTCACCGCCGCGTCTGGTGAGCACAGGCTGCTCACCGGAGTCTACTACATCCCTGTGTTGAGGAACTCTATCATCAGCTTGGGACAGCTGGATGAGAACGGTTCGCGTTGTGGAGATCGAGTAAGGAGTCATGAGGATCTGGGACCCCTCTCGTCGCCTTCTTGCCAAGGTACGTAGGAGTCCAAATCGGCTTTACATCCTCAACGTGAAGGTGGCACAACCTTGTTGCCTTGCTGCTCGCGGGACGCCGGGGCATGGGCAGTGGCACGAGCGCTTCGGGCATCTTAACTTCGAGGCCCTGAAGCGGTTCAGTGCCAAGGAGATGGTACGAGGCCAGCCATGCTTTGACCATGTGGAGCAATTCTGCGATGTCTGCGTGTTGACAAAGCAGAGACGGCTCCACTTTCCCCAACAGTCAAGCTTCCAAGCCAATGAGAGGCTCGAGCTCGTGCATGGGGACTTTTGTGGCCCGGTGACACCAGCTAAACCAGCAAGACGACGCTAATTCTTGCTGCTCATTGACGACCTCTCCCGCTACATGTGAGTGATGGTCCTTGGCAGCAAGGGAGAGGCTGCGGAGGCAGAGTGCGTCCGCAAGCTGCGCGCCAACAACGGCGGTGAATTCACGGCGGCTGAGTTCGCGTCGTACTGCGCGGATGAGGGCGTTCAACGCCACTACTCCGCGCCGTACAGCCCACAGCAGAACGGCGTCGTCGAGCGGTGCAACCAAACGGTTGTGGGGATGGCTCAGACTCTCAAGCAGAGGGGAATGTCGGGTGTCTTCTGGGGAGAGGCGGTGGTGACAGCGGTCTACATCCTTAACCGCTCGCCCACCAAGGTACTCAACGGGATGACACCGTATGAGGTTTGGCATGGGCGCAAGCCAGCGTTTTCTCACCTACGGGTCTTTGGTTGTTTCGCGTTCACCAAGGAGCTTGGCCACATCGGCAAGCTCGACGGCAGGAGAACCCCAAGGGTGTTCATTGGCTACGCGGAGGGCTCGAAGGCCTACTGCATCCTTGACCCAGGAACACTGCGTGTGCGCACGGCGTGCGACGTAGTGTTCGACGAAGGGCGAGGATGGGCCTAGGACAAGGCGGTAGACGACGGCACGACTCCGACGTACGACGACTTCACCATCGAGTACGTCCACTTTGAGGGAGTCGGGGGAGTAGGTGATCCTTCTCCGAGTAGGCCTACCCTAGCCCCCAAGTCTCCACCGACTCTAGCGCCACGCTCTCCAGCTCCGGCTACAACGAGCTCTTCGCCACCACACAATCCAGCCACGACTCCGGCTACAGCGACCTCTTCGTCACCACGTACTCCAGCACCGACGGCTCCCTCTCCGGGAACGTCCTCTCCGACGCCAGCTCGCGTCGAGCACGACCCAGTGGAGCTCGTGACCTTGCTCTCCCACGACGAGGAGCGCGTCGACACGTGCTACGACGGCGAGCCGTTGCGGTATCGAAAGGTGGAGGGCCTTCTCATCAACCCGTCGGTGCAGGGCCCGGCGTCTCGCATTCTAGTGGGAGAGTTGCATCTTACATGCGACGATGGCGAGCCTCGGTCTTTCGTGGAGGCCGAGAAACACGCGGCTTGGCATGACGCGATGCAATCGGAGATGGACGCGGTTGAGACGAACCGCACCTGGGAGCTCGCTGATCTCCCTCATGGTCATCGCACGATCACTCTTAAGTGGGTGTTCAAACTGAAGAGGGATAAAGCCGGCGCCATCGTCAAGCATAAGGCTCGCTTGGTGGCCCGCGGTTTCTTACAGCAGGAGGGGATCGACTTCGACGATGCTTTCGCCCCTGTGGCACGGATGGAATCTGTGCGACTCCTTGCGCTGTCGGCCCAGGAGGGTTGGCACGTTCATCACATGAACATCAAGTCGGTGTTTTTTAACGGCGACTTAAAGGAGGAGGTCTACGTACATTAGCCGCCAGGATTTGTGATCCCTGGCAAGGAGGGCAAGGTGTTGCGCCTGCGCAAGGCCCTCTACGGCTTGTGACAGGCACCGAGGGGGTGGAATGACAAGCTGGATTCCACGCTTAAGAGGATGGGCTTCATGCCAAGCCCGGACGAGGTGGCCATCTATCGGCAGGGCAATGGAGAAAATGTCATGTTGGTGGGTGTCTACGTCGACGATTTGGTGATCACCGGCGCCAAGGATGCAGAGGTGGCGGCGTTTAAGGAAGAGATGAAGGCCACCTTCCAGATGAGTGACCTAGGGCATCTCCTTCTACCTGGGGATTGAGGTGCACCAGAGTGACTCTGGGATCACACTTCGCCAGACAGCCTACGCCAAGCACATTGTTGAGCTGGTTGGACTAACTAATTGCAACTCAGCTCTCACTCCGATGGAGGAGAGGCAGAAGCTGAGCCGTGACAGCACGACGGAGGAGGTGGACGCTACTCAGTACCGACGTCTTGTGGGGAGCCTTCGCTACCTCGTCCACACACGTCCGGATCTGGCATACTCCGTCGGCTACGTTAGTCGGTTCCTGCAGCGACCGACGATAGAACACGAGCAGGGTGTGAAGAGGATCGTCCGCTATGTTGCAGGGACTCTCGACCATGGTCTCTACTACCCGAGGTGCCCTGGGGAGGCACAACTTGTTGGGTACAGCGACAGCGACCACGCCGGCGACATCGACACCAGCAAAAGCACAAGTGGGATCCTCTT
The DNA here is from genome assembly GCA_029449295.1 of Zea luxurians. Classification (NCBI taxonomy): domain Eukaryota; kingdom Viridiplantae; phylum Streptophyta; class Magnoliopsida; order Poales; family Poaceae; genus Zea; species Zea luxurians. The sequence continues at coordinate 20,745 of JAOPSE010000092.1, forward strand.
CTTCCTCGGCAAGTGCCCCATCAGCTGACAGTCGGTCAAGCAGCAGGTGGTGGCCATGTCCAGCTGCGAAGCTGAGTACATAGCGGCCTCCACCGCTTCGACTCAAGCGCTCTAGCTGGCTAGACTGCTCGGTGATCTCCTCGGGAGAGACACGGCAGCGGTGGAACTCGGGGTGGACAGCCAGTCTACATTGGCGTTGGCCAAGAACCCCGTGTTCCATGAATGGAGCAAGCACATTCGGGTGAGGTACCTGCTCACCAAGCCCCTTGGGAGGATCAAGTTCCTTGAGCTTTGTTCCAGGTCCGAAATGACTAAATTTTCCCACAAGACGACGCACAAGACTTAGGGGAGAATGATGGAATAAGTCATGTGGTCTTCGTGTGGAGGACAGCATCTCTGCTACAGCATGTGGAGGACAACATTGTGGAGGACAGCATCTCTGCTACAGCATCTTTGCAGCACCGCAGCAGCAGTCAAAAGCACCAGTCTTTTGACTGCTGTAGTGTGGCAGCAGCAGCAGTCTTTTGACTGCTGTAGTGTGGCAGCAGCAGTGTAGTCTATTGACTGCACTTTAGCATCTAGAGGACAACACCTGTGTGCTGCAGTGTGTAGTGTAATGTGTAGTGCATTCTAGTGCAACCCCTAAGGCTATAAATATGTGTCCCCAACCCTTGTAAGGGTATGGCATTGTGTAGTGTTTGAGAAAATAAACAGAAAATCACTCCAACTCATAATGTCATCCTCTCGATGAGAGTAAGAGTCCCATTGCTTACACCATCCTGGTCTCCACAACCACCTCCACCACTTGGCATCAATGTCTCGGCCACCCAGGACTAACGTCATGACCAAGATTTCCAGCAGTTTAGATTCTTCTTATAATAGGGGACATTTTGAAGGCCTCTGTCATGCTTGTCAGCTTAGCCGACACACTCGTCTCCCTTTTACTACATCTTCTAGGGCTGAGCAAGCTTTTGACCTGGTTCATTGTGATCTATGTACCTCCCCTGTACTCAGTCTTTCTGGCTATAAATACTATTTGGTGATTTTGGACGATTTTCACATTTTCTCTGGACTTTCCCTCTACATTTGAAGTCTGACACCTTTACCACCCCACTCACTTCTTAGCCTGGGTTTCCACCCAGTTCCGTCGCCCGGTCCGTGCACTGCAGTGTGACAACGGCCGCGAGTTCGACAACCACGCCTCTAGGTCATTCTTCCTCACCAATGGCGTTTAGTTGCGTCTCTCGTGCCCCTACACCTCTGCCCAGAACGGCCGGGCAGAGCACATGATTCGCACCACCACCAACATGATCCGCTGCCTTCTCTTCTAGGCGTCTCTCCCTGCCAACTACTGGGCAGAGACCCTGCACACCGCCACCCACTTCCTGAACCGCCTCCCATTGAAGGTGGTTAGCCACCCCACCCCCTACTTCGCCCTGTACGGCACAGCCCCCTCCTACGACCACCTCCGCGTGTACAAATGTGTTTGCTACACCAACACTTCTGTTACTGCTCCTCATAAGTTCTCTCCACGCTCCGCTCGCTGCCTCTTCCTTGGCTAGTCTCCTGACCACAAGGGGTATCGCTGTCTTGACTTCACCTCCCATCGCATCATCATCTCTCATCACGTCATTTTTTACGAAGATGTTTCCCCTTTGTCATGTGCGGGCGCACATATAGGCGCCGCCGTGACGCGCGCCGCGCTACAGAGCACGCTGAACGCGCACAGGAGGAGGCCACAACCAGTGGCTAGATTTAGAAATAAAGATAAGGCTAGAGAATAAGATTGAGATGAGAGAATTGTGGAGAGTTAGTTGGCAGCAGATAAGTCCAAGAAAATAGGAGTTAGTTGAGAGTTTATAGGAGAAGTTAGTTAGCCATAAGGCTATTTATAAGCCACATGGCAGCAGGGAATAAAGCAAGTAAGATTATTATTTCCTAATCTCTCTCTCTAAACAAGCCGACGGCTGAGGGGAAAAACCTCACCGGCGACGACGGACCGTGGCTACGAACTCCGTAGTCAGGGGCCAGCTACCCTAGGTCGGGAGGTCCTTGACAACCTGGTATCGCGATCCAGTCGTTCCTCGACTTCTTCCACCCAGCCGCAATCCCAACCAAGCCCACCAACCTCGCCGCCTTACGCCGACACCACCTCTACCATGGCCGAGCCAACCACCTCTGATTTGGCCAAGACAATCGAGACCCTGACATCGACGGTCGCCGCCCTCCAATCCTCTGTCGCCGAGCTCCAGAAGGGAAAGACCTCCTCGTCGGGCGGCCATGGGACCAATGATGGGCAGCACCACAATGATCGACCGTCGCGCTTTCAAAAGATGGATTTCCCCCGCTATGATGGGAAATATGATCCACTGATTTTCACCAGTCGGTGCGAATCGTATTTCCATCAGCAGCGCATCATGGAGAAGGTATGGATGGCCTCCTACAACCTTGAGGAGGGCGCACAGATGTGGTACCTTATGGTCCAGGCGAACGAGGGCACGCCATCCTGGCGCCGCTTCATGGAGCTGCTGCACCTTCGGTACGGGCCGCCCCTGCGTTCCGCGCCGTTGGCCGAACTGGCGGAGTGCAGGCGCATCAGTACGGTTGTCAAGTACCAGGACCGGTTCCAGGCCCTGCTTCCTCGGCAGGACCTGAAGGGGAAATGTGCCTTTGGGCCATTTCTAAGTATTTTGGTGATTGAGTGCCAACACATGTGTTTAATTGTGAATTTATGTACATGGATGAACAAGGTGCAAATCATGAGATAAAGGTATGTTTCTAAGCCTTAGTACATTGGTTTTGTGTACTAATGTATTTGTCTAAGTGTTAGAAACAGATAGTAGAAGAAGAGAGAAGAGGAAAGAATGACTTGGCTGTGTGCAGCCAAGTTCCAGCTCGGTCTGGAGCACCGGACTGTCCGGTGTGCACCGGACAGTGTCCGGTGCGCCACACTACCTCGGCGCGAACTGGCCGCTCTCGGGAAATTGGCCGACGGCGTACGGCTAAAATTCACCGGACTGTCCGGTGTGCACCGGACTGTCCGGTGAGCCAACGGTCGGCCGGGCCAACGGTCGGCCGCGCAATCTGCGCGGGACACGTGGCGGAGCCAACGGTCGGAAGACGGCACCGGACTGTCCGGTGTGCACCGGACATGTCCGGTGCGCCAACGGCGCCAGATCTTCCAACGGTCGGCAACGGTCGGAAGCGCCTGTTATGGAAACAAATCGGGCACCGGACAGTGTCCGGTGTGCACCGGACTGTCCGGTGCCCCCGACGACAGAAGGCAAGGATGGCCTTCCGGATTTGCTCTCAACGGCTCCTAGCTGCCTTGGGGCTATAAAAGGAGCCCCTAGGCGCTTGGAGGAGATACACAAGCAACCTTTGAGCATTCTTGATCATCCACACTAAGTCTCTGCGCATTCGTTTGTGTTTCTAAGTGATTCGAGCTCTGTTCTAAGTGAGAACTCTGAGATAGTCTTGTGAGCTCGATTCTTGGCCGTGTGTGTGCGCTTTTGCTGTGGATTTGTGTGTGTTGCTTCCCTCCCTTACTCTGTGCTTTCTTTGTGATCATATACTTGTAAGGCCAAGAGACTCCAATTTGTGGAGATTCCTTGCAAACGGGATAGTGAAAGGAACAACAAAACACCGTGGTATTCAAGTGGGTCTTTGGACCGCTTGAGAGGGGTTGATTGCAACCCTCGTCCGTTGGGACGCCACAACGTGGAGTAGGCAAGCGTTGGTCTTGGCCGAACCACGGGATAAAACCACTGTGTCACCCCTGTGCTTGATTTTCTTGTGGTACTGTGTTTTGTTGAGACTTCACCTTAGCCACTTGGCAATAATCGTGCTAACACTTAACAAGTTTTTGTGGCTTAAGTTTGAAGTTTTTACAGGATCACCTATTCACCCCCCTCTAGGTGCTCTCAATTGGTATCAGAGCCGTTCTCTTCACAAAGGGACTAACCGCCCGAAGAGATGGATCCTAAGGGGAAGGGTATAGTGATCAACGACAAAGAGAAGGAATCCTTCGTCAACGAGCCAAAGGACGATAAGCCTACCGACTCCGGCTCGGGCCAAAGACGGAAGGAAGGGAAGAAGAAGAAGACAAGGCGCATCAAGGAGATCGTCTACTACGACAGCGACGAGTCTACTTCTTCCCAAAAGGACGAGGACCACAACGACTACGAGAGGAGAAAACCGGTTAATTCGAACTTTTCTTTGATTACTCTCGTATTCCGCAAAGTTCACATTCACATTTGCTCTCCATTCCACTCGGCAAGCCCCCACACTTTGATGGAGAGGACTACGGATTTTGGAGCCACAAAATGCGTAGTCACCTATTCTCTCTCCATCCTAGTATATGGGAAATTGTAGAGAGTGGGATGCACTTTGATAGTTCGGATAGTCCCATGTTCATTAATGAACAAATTCATAAGAATGCACAAGCTACTACTGTTCTTCTAGCTTCCTTGTGCAGGGATGAATACCATAAAGTGAGCGGCTTGGACAACGCCAAGCAAATCTGGGACACCCTCAAGATTTCTCATGAGGGGAACGACGTCACCTTGCTCACCAAGATGGAGTTGGTGGAGGGAGAGCTTGGACGGTTCGCGATGATAAGGGGCGAGGAGCCAACGCAAACGTACAACCGGCTCAAGGCCCTTATCAACAAGATAAGAAGCTACGGGAGCACGCGATGGACGGACCACGACGTCGTCCGCCTAATGCTCAGGTCCTTTACTGTACTTGATCCTCATCTCGTGAACAATATTCGTGAGAATCCCAGGTACACGATGATGACGCCCGAGGAAGTGCTTGGAAAATTCGTAAGCGGGCGGATGATGATCAAGGAGGCAAGATACGTCGACGAAGCGTTGAACGGTCCGATCAACGAGCCGCAACCCCTTGCTCTCAAGGCAACACGAAGCAAGGAGGCGCTACCCAGCAAGGTGGCACAGATTGAGGCGGCCGGACTCAATGATGAAGAGATGGCACTCATCATCAAGTGATTCAAGACGGCGCTAAATGGTCGCAAGGGGCAGCCAAGCAAAACCAAGACCAAGGGGAAGCGCTCATGCTTCAAATGCGGTAAGCTTGGTCATTTTATCGCTAACTGTCCCGATAATGAAAGTGACCAGGAAAAGGGGAACAAAAGAGAGAAGAAGAAGCAATACAAGAAGGCAAAGGGCGAGGCGCATCTAGGAAAGGAGTGGGACTCGGATTGCTCCTCCTCCGACTCCGACAACGAAGGACTCGCCGCCACTGCCTTCAACAAATCGGCTCTCTTCCCCAACGAGCGTCTCACTTGCCTTATGGCAAGGGAGAAGAAGGTGAGTACTCAAGACTCCACTTATGCTTCTTCTAGTGATAGTGAGTCTAGTGATGATGATGACATAGATTATTCATGCTTGTTCAAGGGCTTAGATAGATCTAAGATAGATAAAATCAATGAATTGATTGATGCATTGAATGAAAAGGATAGGCTTTTAGAAAAGCAGGAGGATTTATTGTATGATGAACATGATAAATTTGTAGAGGCACAAAAATCATATGCTTTAGAAATTAAAAGAAATGAAATGCTTTCTAGTGAACTATCTGCTTGTCATGAAACCATTTCTACTTTACAAGGTGTTAACAATGATTTAAGTGCTAAAATAGAAGTAGCTAGTAAATCAAATTCCTGTATTGAACATGTTGAAATTTGTACTAGGTGTAAGGATTTTGATGTTAATGCTTGTAGTGAACACCTAGTTTTAATTTCCAAATTAAATGAGGAATTGGCTAGTCTTAATGCCCAACTTAAGACTAGCAAAAATGAAGTTGATAAAATAAAATTTGCAAGGGATGCCTACACGATTGGTAGACACCCCTCAATTAAGGATGGTCTTGGCTTCAAGAGAGAGGCCAAGAACTTAACAAGCCATAAGGCTCCCATCTTCGTCAAGGAGAAAGGGAAGGCCCCTATGGCTAATAGTGCTAAAAAGAACCATGCTTTCTTATACCATGTTAGGAGACATGCTAGAAATGCTTATAATGAGTTTGATTCACATGTTTATGATTCTCATGCCATGTTTGTCTCTAGTTCCTCGCATAAGCATGATAGAGATATGAGTAGGAGAAATGTTGCGCATATGTCTAGGAGAAATTTTGCTCATGTTCCTAGAAAAGTTGTAAACAAACCTTCTACCATTTATTATGCTTGTAATACTCCCTTTGCTATTTGTAGAAAGGGTAAGAAGGTAGTTGCTAGGAAATTAGGGGCTAGATGCAAGGGAGATAAATCTTGCATTTGGGTCCCTAAAGATATTTGTGCTAACCTTGCAGGACCCAACATGAGTTGGGTACCTAAGACCCAAGCCTAAATTTGCCTTGCAGGTTTATGCATCCGGGGGTTCAAGCTGGATTATCGACAGCGGATGCACAAACCATATGACGGGGGAGAAGAAGATGTTCACCTCCTACGTCAAGAATAAGGATTCCCAAGATTCAATTATATTCGGTGATGGGAATCAAGGCAAGGTAAAAGGGTTAGGTAAAATTGCAATTTCTAATGAGCATTCTATCTCAAATGTATTCTTAGTGGAGAGTCTTGGATATAATTTGCTATCTGTGAGTCAATTATGCAATATGGGGTACAACTGTTTATTTACAAACGTAGATGTGTCTGTCTTTAGAAGATGTGATGGTTCACTAGCTTTTAAGGGTGTACTAGACGGCAAGCTTTACCTAGTTGATTTTGCAAAAGAAGAGGCCGGTCTAGATGCATGCTTAATGGCTAAGACTTGCATGGGCTGGCTGTGGCATCGCCGCTTAGCACATGTGGGGATGAAGAACCTCCACAAGCTTCTAAAGGGAGAACACGTGATAGGTCTAACAAATGTGCATTTCGAAAAAGATAGACCTTGTGCAGCTTGTCAAGCAGGTAAACAAGTGAGAGGAGCACATCACAGCAAGAATGTGATGACCACATCAAGACCTCTGGAGCTGCTGCATATGGACCTCTTCGGACCCGTCGCCTATCTAAGCATAGGAGGAAGTAAGTATGGTTTAGTTATTGTTGATGACTTTTCCCGCTTCACTTGGGTGTTCTTTTTGCAGGATAAGTCTGAAACCCAAGGGACCCTCAAGCGCTTCCTCAGGAGGGCTCAAAATGAGTTTGAGCTCAAGGTGAAGAAGATAAGGAGCGACAACGGGTCCGAGTTCAAGAACCTTCAAGTGGAGGAGTTTCTTGAGGAGGAAGGGATCAAGCACGAGTTCTCCGCTCCCTACACACCACAGCAAAATGGTGTGGTAGAGAGGAAGAACAGGACGCTAATCGATATGGCGAGGACGATGCTCGGAGAGTTCAAGACCACCGAGTGCTTTTGGTCGGAAGCCGTGAACACGGCTTGCCACGCCATCAACAGGGTCTACCTTCATCGACTCCTCAAGAAGACGTCATATGAGCTACTAACCGGTAACAAACCCAATGTATCTTACTTTCGTGTTTTTGGGAGCAAGTGCTACATTCTAGTGAAGAAGGGTAGAAATTCTAAGTTTGCTCCCAAAGCTGTAGAAGGGTTTTTATTAGGTTATGATTCAAATACAAAGGCGTATAGGGTCTTCAACAAATCATCGGGTTTGGTTGAAGTCTCTAGCGACGTTGTATTTGATGAGACTAATGGCTCTCCAAGAGAGCAAGTTGTTGATTGTGATGATGTAGATGAAGAAGATGTTCCAACGGCCGCTATACGAACCATGGCGATTGGAGACGTTCGGCCACAGGAACAAGATGAACGAGATCAACCTTCTTCCTCAACGGTGCATCCCCCAACTCAAGACGATGAACAGGTTCATCAAAAGGAGGCGTGTGATCAAGGGGGAGCACAAGATGATCATGTGATGGAGGAAGAAGCACAACCGGCACCTCCAACCCAAGTTCGAGCGATGATTCAAAGGGATCATCCCGTCGACCAAATTCTGGGTGACATTAGCAAGGGAGTAACTACTCGGTCTCGACTAGTTAATTTTTGTGAACATTACTCATTTGTCTCCTCTATTGAGCCTTTCAGGGTAGAGGAGGCCTTGCTAGATCCGGACTGGGTGTTGGCCATGCAGGAGGAACTTAACAACTTCAAGCGCAATGAAGTTTGGACGCTGGTGCCTCGTCCCAAGCAAAATGTTGTGGGAACCAAGTGGGTATTACGCAACAAACAAGACGAGCACGGAGTGGTGACAAGGAACAAGGCTCGACTTGTGGCAAAAGGTTATGCCCAAGTCGCAGGTTTGGACTTTGAGGAGACTTTTGCTCCTGTGGCTAGGCTAGAGTCCATTCGTATCTTGCTAGCATATGCCGCTCACCATTCTTTCAGGTTGTACCAAATGGATGTGAAGAGCGCTTTCCTCAACGGGCCAATAAAGGAGGAGGTGTACGTGGAGCAACCCCCTGGCTTCGAGGATGAGCGGTACCCCGACCACGTGTGTAAGCTCTCTAAGGCGCTCTATGGACTTAAACAAGCCCCAAGAGCATGGTATGAATGCCTTAGAGATTTCTTACTTGCTAACGCTTTCAAAGTTGGGAAAGCCGATCCAACTCTTTTCACTAAGACTTGTGATGGTGATTTGTTTGTGTGCCAAATTTATGTCGATGACATAATATTTGGTTCTACTAATCAAAAGTCTTGTGAAGAGTTTAGCAGGGTGATGACGCAAAAATTCGAGATGTCGATGATGGGCGAGTTGAACTACTTCCTTGGGTTCCAAGTGAAGCAACTCAAGGACGGCACCTGTAACACCCGGTTTTAAAGAACAAAGCCGGGTGCATCTCATACATGCGCCAAAGAAGACAACATATACAATAACAGAGTGTATAGAGATAAATGTCATAAACATCAGAGTATTTATTACATAGCGGAAGACTTATTACAAAATAAAGATAAATGTAAAACGAACTAAGGATCGATGGCGCCAATGTCGACTGAGAAACGCCACCTAGATCAGATCGAACTCCTCGGTGTTAGGCAGCTCCTCTTCAACAACCTGTTCTTCTCCTGTGGGGGGGGTGTGAGACAGCAAGAGTGAGCTCACATACGATCATAGCTCAACAAGTCGTGGGGAATAATGTGACATGAACTCACCAAAGGTGGGAATTCATGAAGTGTAAGGCTGATCAATGAAATAAAGGCTGAAGCTGAGCATTGCTTTTATAAGTTGGTCAAAATTTTATTAGCAATTACTAAGTGTAAGTAAATACCAAACCATAGTAATAATAAGTAAAAGTAATAATAAAATAATCCCAAATGCAATGAAATGACAGGTTAAGTTTAAGTTCCATAATTTAATCATGTGAGTGTCCGAGCCGCTCATGACCGTGAGCACGGCTAGTATACCAGTTTTACACTCTGCAGAGGTTGCGCATCTTTACCCACAAGTCGTGTTACCCATTTGCCACAGAGTTGATCAGACTCCATACACCTCTACCTAGGAAGCGAGGCAGGGTACCACTACGAGGCCTTTACAAAGTTCCACTAGCTTCAGACTACCCGCTACAGTTTATGGGAAGATCCAGTAAAGGGTTCCTGGCTGATAGCCATCCCAGCAAAATCAACCAGGGACCTCCCCGCACTGACCTCTCCCCTACTGCCCTTGCCCCTTTCGGGTAAGGTAGCCCTCCCCTAGCTTTCCTAGTTAATCAGCCAAGGGCGTCCCATTCCACCCTTGTGGTAGCACTGTTTTCCCGGGTGGTTCTCCATGTTCCCATTAACATAATGATCTTAACATGAGCAAGGAATAATAAAACAGATAACAATAAATAGTATAACAATGAGTGATGAATATCTCTATACCCAAATCCACATAAAGCAATAGCATGTACTACCCAAAACTTTAGTAGTAAAATCAGTGGTGAAGCAAGGTATAAAGATAGTCAAATCTAGGGTATCCTATTGGGTCCCATCAAAATTATCCTATGCAGATCATTATGAATAATAAGAACATGAATGGGTAAAAGAAGTGATCAAGGGCACAACTTGCCTTCAATGAGCTCCTGCTCAGCTACTTCAACTTGTTGAAGCTCGGGTTCCACAGTGGGTTGCTCATCTACTCGCATCAATACAATACATACATGGCATAGCATAAATTAACATCACATCAAACATGCAACTAGAATATACAGTAATAAACTAGACATTAAAATAAGATTACAGGAACTGGAATCATTAAATTTGGAGTTATATATTTTAAGTTATGGATTTTCTAAGGTTTTATGCATTTAATACAAGATTGAGTGAAAGAATAATTTTAATGTGTTTGTCATGCCAGAACAGAGGCACAAATAGATAGACAATAATTTTATGAAAATTTAGGAACTGGAATGGTCTAATTTGGAGTTCATATGCATTTATTATGAATTAAACAAGTTTTAACATTTATTTTTGCACTAAAAATTAATTTCTGATATTAATTTCTGACTTCTAAGGTTCTCTGGATCGGGCCTCAAATTCCAGAAAGCGCAAGGACTTATACGCGAAATATACAATGACTCAGAGCGCCACAGCGCAGGACTGCGGGTTGATTTAATAAGGTTCCAGGGACTCATATGCAAAATCGCCAAGGCGAAAGGGTATCGGCCACGGTGGGCCGTTGGATCTAAGGCTTGCGGCTGCGATTAGAGTTTATCGCATTATGAAGCAGTGTGCGCCTGGAACCATCAGATCGGGATCCAACGGTTATGGTTTTATGAAGTCTGATTCGCCCCGAACCGTCCGATCAAACATCGACGGCCGCGATTCAACTGAGCGAAGGGGTACGTTGTGTTCTAATCCAGGCCGTCCGCTCAAGATCTGACGACATACGCCCTTTTCCCCCATCTGAAAACAGCGCACGGCGGCGCCGCCCGCAGATACGGCGGCGACCATGGCCGGAGTTCGGCTGCGCCCCAATCCGATCCCCAAACCTAAATCCAATTGGTCCTACACGTAGAGAAGCTCGAATCGCATTCAGGGCAGTGGTCCTTACCGACAGCGGGGTTGAAGACGGAGCTGCCCACGTCGCTCGGTGAAGTCACAGCAACGGCGAGAAATTGCGGTTGCGCCGAGGGTTGGTTTTCTGGTCCGAGCACACGTATGGCTCGCACGTGGTTCAACGATCACCCTGAGCACGATCTACAGGCCACGGATGACCCCACGGCGTGCGGCAACGGCGGCGGATACCGACTAAGCTACTACGCGCGGCGGCGGCGGCGTATGGGTCGAGCCGGGTTGAAGAGGGTTGGCAACAAACTCGACAGCTGGGTCCGCCCTTATAGCCACGGCGGGGTGAAGCGGGTAGTTGCGTTAGCTCCGTCGGAGTCCGCGGATTCGGCGTTGACGGCCGCCCGCGCGAAGCTCGCGAGGTGGTTGACGCCCCTGAGCGAGCGAGCCCACACGGCAGCGAGACAATTGCACAGAGGGAACAGGAGACCGACTAATGGACCCGAGCTGTCGGCGCAAGCGAAAGCGGTAGGCGTGGGAGGGGGCTGAGTGAATGGCCAGTGGGGCCCACTCGCCAGTGTGATAACGCGCAGCCGGAAAGGAGAGTCTTGGGCCGCGCGGGTGAAATCTTCAGATGGGCCAGATAATGCATCCGAGGCCCAAGTTTGCTTTTATTCTTTTCCCCATTTTCTTATTCTCCATTTCCCTTCATCTATTCCCAAATTCAATTTGAATTTCGAATTTCAATTTAAATTTGTGCCTATTTTACTCTTAATTCATGTTGTGGGATTTAGAATACCTATTTTGGAAATATAATTATTTATATATTTATTTTCTATATTTTGTATAATCTTTTCCTTCTCTTTGTTCAAACCCTAATTTTCAAACTTAGGGTTTTAATTCTACTTCTAGCAACTCTTATGTTATTATCTTTTAACATTATTATTTTATTTAATGCACAAACATATAAACTCCAACATATGCACTTTCTTTTATTTTAGAATCATTGTTTTATTGGTCACACTCAATTACATAGGTGCTCTTTTTATGATGCATATGAGACACACAAAAATGAGAATAACTCTCTATTATTCCTGGTATACAATTTGGAGTATTACAAATCCTACCCCCCTTAAAAATAATCTCGTCCTCGAGATTTAAGAAGGACTAGGGAAAAGATGGGGAAAATCTATGCGAAGCTCTTCTTCTCTTTCCCAAGTTGCTTCATCTTCACCGTGGTGACTCCATTGAACTTTGCACATCTTTATCACCTTGTTTCTTGTAACTCGAGTCAAAGTGTCCAAAATCTTGATAGGGTACTCCGCATAAGTCAAATCATCTTGAACACTAAGGTCCTCCAGTGGTAGCTGCTCCTCAGGTACCCTGAGGCACTTCTTTAGCTGAGACACATGAAACACATCATGTACATCTGACAGATGATCGGGTAACTCCAGTTGATATGCAACTTCACCCACTCGCTTTAAGATCAAGAAAGGTCCAATGAAGCGAGGGGACAACTTCCCTTTCACTTTAAATCTCCTCATACCACGAAGTGGTGACACCTTCAAGTAGACATGATCACCTTCCTTAAACTCCAGTAATCTTCTCCTATTGTCAGCATAGCTCTTTTGTCTGGACTGTGCAATTCTCAAATTTTCTCTTATCATTTGTACTTGCTCTTCTGCCTCTTGAATCAATTCAGGCCCAAAGAACTGTCTTTCTCCAGTTTGATCCCAATACAGGGGAGTCCTGCATTTCCTGCCATACAAAGCCTCAAATGGTGACATCTTCAAACTGGCCTGGTAGCTATTATTATAAGAAAACTCAGCATAGGGTAAGCTCTTCTCCCAACTGCCACCATGCTTGAGAGCACAAGCTCTTAACATATCTTCCAGCACTTGATTGGTTCTCTCTGTCTGTCCATCAGTCTGGGGATGGTAGGCTGAACTAAAATTCAACTTTGTATCCAAACTCTCATGCAACTTCTTCCAAAATCGAGAAGTAAACTGTGATCCTCGATCAGACACGATCTTCTTAGGCACTCGATGTAGACAAACTATCCGAGTCATATACAATTCTGCTAGCTTGGCTCCCGTGTAATTAGTCCTCACAGGTATAAAATGAGCCACCTTTGTCAATCTGTCCACAATTACCCAAATAGAGTCATATCCTGCTGGAGTGCGGGGTAGTCCAACAATAAAATCCATACCAATTTCTTCCCATTTCCACTCAGGTATCTTCAATGGGTGCAATAATCCAGCGGGTCTTTGATGTTCGGCCTTGACTCTTTGACATACATCACACTTAGCCACATGAGCAGCCACATCTCTTTTCAGTCCATACCACCAATACTTTCGCTTCAAATCTTGATACATCTTAGTGCTTCCAGGGTGGATGGAGTAATCAGAATCATGAGCTTCTTTCAATATAGTCTCCCGGAGGCTATCAATCTCTGGAACACATATCCGATCTTTGAACCATATGGTACCTTGCTCATCCTCCGTGAATTCCGGAACTCTTCCTTCAGTAATAAGATCCTTAATCTCTTGAATCTTAGCATCACCAACCTGACCTTTACGAATCTCTTGCTCCAAGGTAGGTTCCAACTCTATGGTAACTCCTTCAGTATGAGTAACAATTCCCAAATTGAGTCTCTCAAAATCTTTTGCTAAATCATCAGGTAGCTGGACAACGAAAGCGGAGTGAACATGCTCCTTCCGACTCAGGGCATCTGCAACCAAATTTGCCTTGCCTGAATGATAGTGAATCTCCAAATCATAATCCTTAATAAGCTCCAACCAACGGCGTTGTCTAAGATTGAGATCCTTCTGAGTGAATATATACTTCAAACTCTTATGATCCGTGTATACTTGGCACTTAGTTCCCATAATGTAGTGTCTCCAAATCTTCAGTGCATGCACAACCGCTGCTAATTCCAAGTCATGAGTGGGGTAGTTCAATTCATGCTTCCGCAACTGACGAGATGCATAGGCAATCACATGTCCATCTTGCATGAGCACACATCCTAGTCCTTGGCCACATGCATCACAATAAATATCAAATCCTTTCTGCAAGTCTGGCATAACCAATACTGGAGGTGACATCAATCTTTCCTTCAATTGATCAAAGCTCTCTTGACATTTCTCATCCCACTTAAATTCTTTTCCTTTCTCCAAAAGCGATGTCATAGGCTTAGCAATCTTGGAGAAACCTTCAATAAATCTCCGATAGTATCCTGCGAGTCCCAAGAAACTCCGAATCTCCGTAACTGTAGTGGGCACTCTCCATTCCATTATCTCCTTCACTTTAGCAGGATCCACTGCTATTCCTCCATTAGAAATAATATGACCAAGGAATGGCACCTTGTCAATCCAAAACTCACACTTGCTAAACTTAGCGTAGAGCTCATTATCTCGCAACTTCTGCAGCACCAATCTCAGATGTTGTTCATGATCACTTTCATTCTTAGAATAGATAAGAATATCATCGATGAATACCACGACGAATCTGTCCAAATACTCCATAAACACTTTGTTCATCAAATTCATGAAATAAGCTGGTGCATTAGTCAATCCAAATGACATAACCGTAAACTCATATAATCCATATCGAGTCGAGAAAGCCGTCTTGGGAATATCCGATGGTCTAATCCTCATCTGATGGTAACCGGATCGGGGATCAATCTTCGAGAACACTCTAGCACCTCTCATTTGGTCAAACAAATCCTCAATACGGGGCAACGGATACTTGTTCTTCACCGTAACATCATTAAGAGATCTATAATCCACACACATCCGTTGCGATCCATCCTTTTTCTGTACAAATAACACCGGTGCTCCCCAAGGTGAGGAACTTGGACGAATGTAACCAGCCTCCTGTAACTCCGTCAACTGCTTCTTAAGCTCCTTCAACTCTTCTACGGACATTCTATATGGCCGTTTAGAAATAGGGGCGGTTCCAGGTAAGAGATCAATAACAAACTCGACTTCTCTATCAGGTGGCATCCCTGGTAACTCCTCTGGAAAGACATCCGGAAAATCTCTAACCACCCGGATGTTGTCACCAACAAACTCCTCAGGCATAAAGAACATTGCACGCATGGATGAGGAGGTTACTGCAATATTAACTTGAAATCTTTCTCCTTTAGTGGTAGTGAGTTCTACAGTACCCCTACCACATGCTATAACGGCCTTTGCCTTCCTTAGCCATGACATTCTAAGGATCAGATCTATACTGCTTGACTCTAATATTATAGCAGTGACTCCAAAATCTCTACCCATAATGGTTACTGTCAATCTACGTGTCATTTGATTTGCCTCAACAGGCCCTTCAGGTGTAATTACTATCAGGGGTTTTCTCATATTTAGCAGTGGTATTTCATTTGTGTTGGCATATCTAGCAGACATGAATGAATGTGTAGCACCAGAATCAAATAATATTGTTGCAGGAATTGCATTAACATAAAACATACCAATTACGAGGTCACCACCATCAGGAGTATCATCAACGCTGACTTGATTCACCCTGGCTATAGAATATCCCTTGCCAGGGGTTTGTTGCTTGTTCTGAGCTGGAGTAGTAGCAATCCTCTGTGGGCAGACGTTTGCATAATGACCAATCTTCCCACACTTGAAACACTGAGTGCCCGGACTCTGTCCTGCAAACTTCGTCGGGGTGCCAGTAGGAGTAGCCTGTCGAGGAGGCGGAGTCCTCAGTGGTGATTGCTGAACTGGGCGTGGTCCTCCGGGTCGGGTTGGTGTACCCTGTGGTGAACTGTAGCGAGGACGAACACTGCTGCTACCCTGTCCTTGTGAGATAGCCTTCCTCTTCAAATCACCCAGTTGAACACGCTTGTGTTCAATAGCAAGAGTCTTGTCCAATAGCCTCTGAAAGGATGGAAAGGTGTGTGCCACCAGTGCGTACTGCAAGGGTCCATTTAGTCCTTCAATAAAGTGCTCCTGTTTCCTCTCATCTTCAGCAACTTCCTCCGGAGCATATCTGGATAGCTGAATAAACTTGTCGCGGTACTCGCTGACCGACATACTTCCTTGCTTCAGCGACAGAAACTCCTTCTTCTTGATCTTGATCATACCAGCTGGAATATGGTAGTTCCTGAATTGTGTACTGAACTCTGCCCAAGTGATAGTATCCGCAGCATCATGGGCAGCAGTATAAGAATCCCACCAGTCAGCAGCAGGACCAGTCAGTCGTCCAGAAGCATATAAGACCTTCTCCCGATCAGTGCATTGTGCAATATTCAGCATCTTCTCAATTGACTTCAACCAATCGTCTGCATCAAGTGGATCTGGCGAGCTGGCGAAGGTTGGTGGTTTGTGACTCATAAACTCCCGGTGCTTGTCACGAGGTGGAACTGGTGGTGGTGGTGGAGGCAGTGGCACTTGTTGCTGTTGCTGCTGTTGTTGAAGTTGTTGTTGCAGCTGCTGTTGTTGCGCCCTCCTTTCTTGGCGTATCTCATCTCGCTCCTGGCGCAACTCCTGTCGTATATCCTCTCTTTCTTGACGCATCTCCTGGCGCTCTTGCTGCATCTGAGCACGCATATCAGCCATGGTGTCTGCCATCTGCTGCATCACCGCCATCTGAGCAGCAACCAGTGGGTCAACTCCGCCTGGTGGAGGATTAGGAGGATTCATCCCTGCAGGTTGTGGCTGAGGTTGTCTTCGAGTGTGTTGGTTAGGAGGCAAGTCAATTCCACCACCCCGCCTGGTATTGACCATCTGAGTTAGATACATATGGTAAGAAGATAATAGACAAGGCAGGTATTTACAAATCAGGTTACTTTGGGGGACTTTTTAGCTAAGCAGTTTAATGTTTTACCTACCATAGCTAATTTATTACCTTATGCTGGCACATGCTAAGATGTCCATGTAATATTTCAATCAATCAAAGAAGCAAATCAGGCATTGATCATCAGAACAATCAACCAATATTTTTAATAGAGAAAATAGTTTTAATTTTTTTTTTTCTTAGGTTCCCTATCTCTTAAAATGTCATAAGGGTAGGGATTCCAAGGTTTGAAATCCATCTTGTCTCAGAGTAGAAAAGATAAGGATGATCAGAGTAGAACAGTAGAAGGTGAGACAGGATCAAGATAAGTGTAGAAAAAATCAGAGTAAGGTAAGTGTAGAATGAATCAGAATAAGATAAGTAGGTAGGGGTTGTCCATTTCTATCTAGGTTTCGTCCTACAGTCAACATTTCCTCTGATACCACTTCTGTAACACCCGGTTTTAAAGAACAAAGCCGGGTGCATCTCATACATGCGCCAAAGAAGACAACATATACAATAACAGAGTGTATAGAGATAAATGTCATAAACATCAGAGTATTTATTACATAGCGGAAGACTTATTACAAAATAAAGATAAATGTAAAACGAACTAAGGATCGATGGCGCCAATGTCGACTGAGAAACGCCACCTAGATCAGATCGAACTCCTCGGTGTTAGGCAGCTCCTCTTCAACAACCTGTTCTTCTCCTGTGGGGGGGTGTGAGACAGCAAGAGTGAGCTCACATACGATCATAGCTCAACAAGTCGTGGGGAATAATGTGACATGAACTCACCAAAGGTGGGAATTCATGAAGTGTAAGGCTGATCAATGAAATAAAGGCTGAAGCTGAGCATTGCTTTTATAAGTTGGTCAAAATTTTATTAGCAATTACTAAGTGTAAGTAAATACCAAACCATAGTAATAATAAGTAAAAGTAATAATAAAATAATCCCAAATGCAATGAAATGACAGGTTAAGTTTAAGTTCCATAATTTAATCATGTGAGTGTCCGAGCCGCTCATGACCGTGAGCACGGCTAGTATACCAGTTTTACACTCTGCAGAGGTTGCGCATCTTTACCCACAAGTCGTGTTACCCATTTGCCACAGAGTTGATCAGACTCCATACACCTCTACCTAGGAAGCGAGGCAGGGTACCACTACGAGGCCTTTACAAAGTTCCACTAGCTTCAGACTACCCGCTACAGTTTATGGGAAGATCCAGTAAAGGGTTCCTGGCTGATAGCCATCCCAGCAAAATCAACCAGGGACCTCCCCGCACTGACCTCTCCCCTACTGCCCTTGCCCCTTTCGGGTAAGGTAGCCCTCCCCTAGCTTTCCTAGTTAATCAGCCAAGGGCGTCCCATTCCACCCTTGTGGTAGCACTGTTTTCCCGGGTGGTTCTCCATGTTCCCATTAACATAATGATCTTAACATGAGCAAGGAATAATAAAACAGATAACAATAAATAGTATAACAATGAGTGATGAATATCTCTATACCCAAATCCACATAAAGCAATAGCATGTACTACCCAAAACTTTAGTAGTAAAATCAGTGGTGAAGCAAGGTATAAAGATAGTCAAATCTAGGGTATCCTATTGGGTCCCATCAAAATTATCCTATGCAGATCATTATGAATAATAAGAACATGAATGGGTAAAAGAAGTGATCAAGGGCACAACTTGCCTTCAATGAGCTCCTGCTCAGCTACTTCAACTTGTTGAAGCTCGGGTTCCACAGTGGGTTGCTCATCTACTCGCATCAATACAATACATACATGGCATAGCATAAATTAACATCACATCAAACATGCAACTAGAATATACAGTAATAAACTAGACATTAAAATAAGATTACAGGAACTGGAATCATTAAATTTGGAGTTATATATTTTAAGTTATGGATTTTCTAAGGTTTTATGCATTTAATACAAGATTGAGTGAAAGAATAATTTTAATGTGTTTGTCATGCCAGAACAGAGGCACAAATAGATAGACAATAATTTTATGAAAATTTAGGAACTGGAATGGTCTAATTTGGAGTTCATATGCATTTATTATGAATTAAACAAGTTTTA
Source organism: Zea luxurians (assembly GCA_029449295.1). Lineage (NCBI taxonomy): Eukaryota > Viridiplantae > Streptophyta > Magnoliopsida > Poales > Poaceae > Zea > Zea luxurians. The sequence goes on from JAOPSE010000092.1 coordinate 39,562, forward strand.
ACATTTATTTTTGCACTAAAAATTAATTTCTGATATTAATTTCTGACTTCTAAGGTTCTCTGGATCGGGCCTCAAATTCCAGAAAGCGCAAGGACTTATACGCGAAATATACAATGACTCAGAGCGCCACAGCGCAGGACTGCGGGTTGATTTAATAAGGTTCCAGGGACTCATATGCAAAATCGCCAAGGCGAAAGGGTATCGGCCACGGTGGGCCGTTGGATCTAAGGCTTGCGGCTGCGATTAGAGTTTATCGCATTATGAAGCAGTGTGCGCCTGGAACCATCAGATCGGGATCCAACGGTTATGGTTTTATGAAGTCTGATTCGCCCCGAACCGTCCGATCAAACATCGACGGCCGCGATTCAACTGAGCGAAGGGGTACGTTGTGTTCTAATCCAGGCCGTCCGCTCAAGATCTGACGACATACGCCCTTTTCCCCCATCTGAAAACAGCGCACGGCGGCGCCGCCCGCAGATACGGCGGCGACCATGGCCGGAGTTCGGCTGCGCCCCAATCCGATCCCCAAACCTAAATCCAATTGGTCCTACACGTAGAGAAGCTCGAATCGCATTCAGGGCAGTGGTCCTTACCGACAGCGGGGTTGAAGACGGAGCTGCCCACGTCGCTCGGTGAAGTCACAGCAACGGCGAGAAATTGCGGTTGCGCCGAGGGTTGGTTTTCTGGTCCGAGCACACGTATGGCTCGCACGTGGTTCAACGATCACCCTGAGCACGATCTACAGGCCACGGATGACCCCACGGCGTGCGGCAACGGCGGCGGATACCGACTAAGCTACTACGCGCGGCGGCGGCGGCGTATGGGTCGAGCCGGGTTGAAGAGGGTTGGCAACAAACTCGACAGCTGGGTCCGCCCTTATAGCCACGGCGGGGTGAAGCGGGTAGTTGCGTTAGCTCCGTCGGAGTCCGCGGATTCGGCGTTGACGGCCGCCCGCGCGAAGCTCGCGAGGTGGTTGACGCCCCTGAGCGAGCGAGCCCACACGGCAGCGAGACAATTGCACAGAGGGAACAGGAGACCGACTAATGGACCCGAGCTGTCGGCGCAAGCGAAAGCGGTAGGCGTGGGAGGGGGCTGAGTGAATGGCCAGTGGGGCCCACTCGCCAGTGTGATAACGCGCAGCCGGAAAGGAGAGTCTTGGGCCGCGCGGGTGAAATCTTCAGATGGGCCAGATAATGCATCCGAGGCCCAAGTTTGCTTTTATTCTTTTCCCCATTTTCTTATTCTCCATTTCCCTTCATCTATTCCCAAATTCAATTTGAATTTCGAATTTCAATTTAAATTTGTGCCTATTTTACTCTTAATTCATGTTGTGGGATTTAGAATACCTATTTTGGAAATATAATTATTTATATATTTATTTTCTATATTTTGTATAATCTTTTCCTCCTCTTTGTTCAAACCCTAATTTTCAAACTTAGGGTTTTAATTCTACTTCTAGCAACTCTTATGTTATTATCTTTTAACATTATTATTTTATTTAATGCACAAACATATAAACTCCAACATATGCACTTTCTTTTATTTTAGAATCATTGTTTTATTGGTCACACTCAATTACATAGGTGCTCTTTTTATGATGCATATGAGACACACAAAAATGAGAATAACTCTCTATTATTCCTGGTATACAATTTGGAGTATTACAGCACCTTCATCTCCCAAACGAAGTACACGCAAGATCTGCTAAAGAGGTTTGGGATGAAGGACGCCAAGCCCGCAAAGACTCCGATGGGAACCGACGGACACACCGACCTCAACAAAGGAGGTAAGTCCGTTGATCAAAAAGCATACCGGTCAATGATAGGGTCTTTACTTTATTTATGTGCTAGTAGACCGGATATTATGCTTAGCGTATGCATGTGTGCTAGATTTCAATTCGATCCTAAGGAGTGTCACTTGGTGGCGGTGAAGCGAATTCTTAGATATTTAGTCGCTACGCCTTGCTTCGGGATCTGGTATCCAAAGGGGTCTAACTTTGACTTGATTGGGTACTCAGATTCCGACTATGCTGGATGTAAGGTCGATAGGAAGAGTACATCAGGGACGTGCCAATTCTTAGGAAGGTCCCTGGTGTCATGGAACTCTAAGAAACAAACCTCCGTTGCCCTATCCACCGCTGAGGCCGAGTATGTTGCCGCAGGACAGTGTTGCGCGCAACTACTTTGGATGAGGCAAACCCTCAGGGACTTTGGCTACAATCTGAGCAAAGTCCCACTCCTATGTGATAATGAGAGTGCTATCCGAATAGCGGAAAATCCTGTTGAGCACAGCCGCACAAAGCACATTGACATCCGGCATCACTTTTTGAGAGACCACCAGCAAAAGGGAGATATCGAAGTGTTTTATGTTAGCACCGAGAACCAGCTAGCCGATATCTTTACCAAGCCTTTAGATGAGAAGACCTTTTGCAGGCTGCGTAGTGAGCTAAATGTCTTAGATTCGCGGAACTTGGATTGAATTGTAGCATACATGTGCTTATGCCTTTGATCATGTTCTTTCTGCATTTTGTTGCTTATTATGGTGCTCAAGTTGTACAAACACTCCCTGGACCTCACAAGTCCGTTGCAATGTGATGCACATGTTTAGGGGGAGATGTGTTACAACTTGACCCTTTGAGACTAACCATATGTTTGAATTTGCCTGTTTTAGTCTCAAAGGAGAATTGAAAGGGAAAAGGTGGACTTGGACCATGAAAGACTTCCACTGCACTCCGATGAGGGGTAACTTCTTCCAAGTTCATCTCATGAACTCTTATTGCCATTTGCTCTTAATTGAAGATTTTGGTGAGGCAATGGGGTTAAAGGGCCAAAATTGATCCCGTTTTGGTGCTTGATGCCAAAGGGGGAGAAAATAAAGGCCAAAGCGATAAATGGATCAGCTACCACTTGAGAGATTTGAAAATAGTAGAGTAGAGTTTTTGGTTTGTCAAAACTCTTTCATTGTCTCTTTTGGCTTCTTGTGGGGAGAAGTATTGATTATGGGAAAAAGGGGGAGTTTTTGAAATCTTTGATAAATCTCTTTTGGAATGACTCTCTTTTTGCTTAAACATGTGTGTTTAACTTAGAGATAGAGATTTGAGTTTGATTTGCAAAAACAAACCAAGTGGTGGCAAAGGATGATCCATATATGCCAAAATTGAATAAAACTTAAATTTATTTTATTTGAAGTGAGTTTGCACTTGTTCTAGTTGCTTTATGTTGTGTTGGCATAAATCACCAAAAAGGGGGAGATTGAAGGGGAAATGTGCCTTTGGGCCATTTCTAAGTATTTTGGTGATTGAGTGCCAACACATGTGTTTAATTGTGAATTTATGTACATGGATGAACAAGGTGCAAATCATGAGATAAAGGTATGTTTCTAAGCCTTAGTACATTGGTTTTGTGTACTAATGTATTTGTCTAAGTGTTAGAAACAGATAGTAGAAGAAGAGAGAAGAGGAAAGAATGACTTGGCTGTGTGCAGCCAAGTTCCAGCTCGGTCTGGAGCACCGGACTGTCCGGTGTGCACCGGACAGTGTCCGGTGCGCCAGACTACCTCGGCGCGAACTGGCCGCTCTCGGGAAATTGGCCGACGGCGTACGGCTAAAATTCACCGGACTGTCCGGTGTGCACCGGACTGTCCGGTGAGCCAACGGTCGGCCGGGCCAACGGTCGGCCGCGCAATCTGCGCGGGACACGTGGCGGAGCCAACGGTCGGAAGACGGCACCGGACTGTCCGGTGTGCACCGGACATGTCCGGTGCGCCAACGGCGCCAGATCTTCCAACGGTCGGCAACGGTCGGAAGCGCCTGTTATGGAAACAAATCGGGCACCGGACAGTGTCCGGTGTGCACCGGACTGTCCGGTGCCCCCGACGACAGAAGGCAAGGATGGCCTTCCGGATTTGCTCTCAACGGCTCCTAGCTGCCTTGGGGCTATAAAAGGAGCCCCTAGGCGCTTGGAGGAGATACACAAGCAACCTTTGAGCATTCTTGATCATCCACACTAAGTCTCTGCGCATTCGTTTGTGTTTCTAAGTGATTCGAGCTCTGTTCTAAGTGAGAACTCTGAGATAGTCTTGTGAGCTCGATTCTTGGCCGTGTGTGTGCGCTTTTGCTGTGGATTTGTGTGTGTTGCTTCCCTCCCTTACTCTGTGCTTTCTTTGTGATCATATACTTGTAAGGCCAAGAGACTCCAATTTGTGGAGATTCCTTGCAAACGGGATAGTGAAAGGAACAACAAAACACCGTGGTATTCAAGTGGGTCTTTGGACCGCTTGAGAGGGGTTGATTGCAACCCTCGTCCGTTGGGACGCCACAACGTGGAGTAGGCAAGCGTTGGTCTTGGCCGAACCACGGGATAAAACCACTGTGTCACCCCTGTGCTTGATTTTCTTGTGGTACTGTGTTTTGTTGAGACTTCACCTTAGCCACTTGGCAATAATCGTGCTAACACTTAACAAGTTTTTGTGGCTTAAGTTTGAAGTTTTTACAGGATCACCTATTCACCCCCCCCCCCCCTCTAGGTGCTCTCAGGACCACTCCAGGAGGCGCAGCGGGTACAGCTCTTCGTCGACGGACTCCAGCCGCCACTCAGCATCGACGTCAGGATCCAGAATCCTCAGACGCTGGCCGCCGCCATGAGTCTGGCACGCCAATTCGAGTTGCGCGAGCAATTCGTCGCCCCGGCCGCGCGCGTTCCTGGGCGTCCTCTGCTGTCGGCCCCTGCCGCCCGGCTGGCCCTACCCGCGCCGCTAGGAGCCAAACCGGCCGTGCCGAGGACCGTTACCGTCGAAGGCCGCACCATCAAGCGCCTCTTGCAGGCAGAACAAGAAGAGCGTTGCCGCCTTGTCCTCTGCTACAATTGTGACGACAAATTCACAAGGGGCCACAATCGCAACTGTAAGCGGCTGTTCTTACTGGAGGGCCTTGAGGAGGAGGAAGATGAGGCTGTCGAAGATGCCGGGACTGAGGAGACCCTGGTATTCTCCCTCCAAGCTCTTGCGGGCGTGGCGCTCACCGACACGATGCAGCTGCAGGTCACGCTGGGGCCACCTCCCTCGTCGCCATGCTGGATTCGGGCAGCACCCACAACTTCATATCGGAAGCCGCGGCTGCACGCACAGGCCTGCCCCTCGAACACCGGCCACGCCTCACGGCCATGGTCGCGAATGGGGAGCGCGTCGCGTGTGTGGGCGTCATCCGCAACGCACCACTGGACATCGGCGGCCACTGCTTCCCTACTGACCTATACGTCATGCCTTTGGCGGGCTACGACGTGGTTCTGGGCACCCGGTGGCTGGCAGCGCTGGGACTGATCATGTGGGATTTCAGCAACCACGCGATCTCCTTCACCTTCCAGGGCAGGGCGTTCTGCTGGCAGGGGCTCGCGGCCTGCCGACCGGCTGCTGTCAGCACAACCACCGCCACCAGTACGCTCCTCGATGAGCTCTTGGCAGACTTCGACGACATTTTCACCGAGCCTCGCGGCCTACCTCCCCCACGCAGTTGGGACAACAGCATCACCCTGGTGCCGGGGGCGCCGCCAGTGGCAGTACGCTCATATCGCTACCCCGCCCTGCACAAGGACGAACTGGAGCGTCAGTGCACAGCTATGCTGGACCAGGGGCTCATTCGGCGCAGCAGCTCCGTGTTTTCGTCCCCGGTGCTCTTGGTCAAGAAACCCGACGGCTCGTGGCGGTTCTGCGTCGACTACCGCGCACTGAACGCCATAACCATCAAGGATGCATTCCCCATCCCAGTCGTCGACGAGCTGCTGGACAAGCTCCACGGCGCCAGCTTCTTCACCAAGCTCGACCTCCGATCCGGATACCACCAAGTCCGCATGAGGCCGGCCAACATCGACAAGACAGCATTCCGAACGCATGACGCCTTCTTCGAATTTTTGGTCATGCCGTTCGGACTTTGCAACACGCCGACCACCTTCCAAGCTCTCATGAACGACGTGCTGCGCGCTTACCTCCGCCGGTTTGTGCTTGTCTTCTTTGACGACATTCTGATCTACAGCTCATCCTGGGTGGACCACCTGCGCCACCTCCACGTCGTCCTCTCGGTGCTCCGACAGCACCGTCTCTTCGTTAAGCGTTCCAAGTGCGCTTTTGGCGTGGACACCGTCGCCTACCTCGGCCACACCATCTCGGCATCGGGCGTGGCCATGGATCTGACCAAGGTGCAGGCCATCCGTGATTGGGCGCAACCGCGCTCGGCCAGGGCGGTGTGTGGCTTCCTCGGGCTCGCAGGCTACTACAGGAAATTCGTCCACAACTACGGCATCATCGCAGCCCCCCTCACCGCTCTCCTGAAAAAGGAGGGGTTCCGATGGAACGACGACGCAGCGGCAGCCTTCAGTACTATCAAGGGGGCCATGACATCCACACCCGTACTGTCGCTCCCTGACTTCACCAAGCAGTTCGTCGTAGAGTGCGACGCTTCGACGTACGGCTTCGGCGCGGTGCTCGTCTAGGAGGGCCACCCCATCGCTTTCTTCAGTCGGCCGGTGGCTCCACGTCACCGCTCCCTCGCAGCTTATGAGCGGGAGCTCATCGGCCTGGTCCAAGCCGTTCGCCACTGGCGGCCATACATTTGGGGGCGGCGTTTCACCGTCAAGACAGACCACTATAGTCTCAAGTACTTGCTCGACCAGCGCCTCGCCACGATTCCGCAGCACCATTGGGTCGGCAAGTTGCTGGGGTTCGACTTCTCCGTCGAGTACTGGTCAGGCTCCACGAACACGGTGGCCGACGCCCTCATTCCCGCCGCGACACTGAGGAGGGCACCGTGTTGGCCATTTCTGCGCCGCGCTTTGACTTCATCGGCCGCCTGCGTCACACCCAGGCTACCGATCCGGCACTAGTGGCCATCCACGACGAGGTGCGCCGAGGCACCCGCAACGCGCCCTGGTCGGTCGTCGACGACATGGTCACCTACGAGAGGCGCCTATACATTCTCCCCACCTCTCCACTACTGCAAGAAATTTTGGAGGCCGTCCACGGCGACGGGCATGAGGGCGTCCACCGTACGCTGCACCGACTCCGCCGTGATTTCCATTTCCCCAACATGCGACGTTTGGTGCAGGAATTTGTGCGGGCGTGCTCCACTTGTCAGCGGTACAAGTCCGAGCATCTCCATCCAGCAGGGTTGCTCTTGCCTCTACCCGTGCCCTCAGCGGTCTGGGCCGACATCGCGCTGGACTTTGTGGAGGCGCTACCCCCGCGTGAACGGGAAGACGGTGATCCTGTCCGTGGTTGACCGCTTCAGCAAGTACTGCCACTTCATTCCACTCGCGCACCCGTACACGGCAGAGACGGTGGCACAGGCATTCTTCACCGACATTGTGCGCCTCCACGGCGTTCCGCAGTTCATCGTCTCCGACCGCGACCCCGTGTTCACCTCGACATTCTGGTAGGAGCTCATGAGGCTTATGGGTATACTAAGCTTCACATGACGTCCGCTTTTCATCCCCAGTCGGACGGCCAGACGGAAGCCGCCAACCGAGTCATAGTGATGTACCTGTGCTGCTTCACTGGAGATCGCCCCCGCCAATGGCTGCGCTGGTTGCCGTGGGCTGAGTACACCTACAACACCGCGTACCAGACTTCGCTTCGGGACACACCGTTTCGGGTGGTGTATGGCCGAGAGCCACCTTCCATCCGCTCTTATGAGCCGGGGGAGACGAGGGTGGCAGCCGTCGCCCGGGACATGGAGGCTCGGGAGGCCTTCCTGGAGGAGGTCCGGTACCGCCTAGAGCAGGCCCAGACGACCCAGAAGCTTTACTACGATCGACACCACCGTCAAGTCTCCTACCCGCCGAGGGATTGGGCCCTCCTTCGTCTTCGGCAGCGGGCAGCTTCTTCAATGCCCAGGACCACCGCGGGCAAGCTCAAGCCTCGCTTTGTGGGGCCCTACCGCGTCGTCGAGCTCATCAACAACGTCGCCGTTCGCCTGGCCTTGCCGCCAGGGGCACGCCTCCATGATGTGTTCCACGTGGGTGTCCTCAAGAAATTTGTCGGCGTTCCACTGGCGTCCCCGCCTGCCTTGCCAATCATCCACAACGGTGCCGTGGTCCCTGAGCCGCTGCAGGTTACTCAGGCACGCTTGGCGCGAGGCGTGCGTCAAGTTCTCGTCCACTGGAGGGGCGAACCGGCCGAGTCTGCTTCCTGGGAAGACCTCGACGAATTCCGCAGCAAGTACCCAGACTTTCAGCTCGAGGACGAGCTGGGTCTCGAGGGGGGGAGAGATGTCATGTGCGGGCGCACATATAGGCGTCGCCGTGACGCGCGCCGTGCTGTAGAGCGCGCTGAACGCGCACAGGAGGAGGCCACAACCAGTGGCTAGATTTAGAAATAAAGATAAGGCTAGAGAATAAGATTGAGATGAGAGAATTGTGGAGAGTTAGTTGGCAGCAGATAAGTCCAAAAAAATAGGAGTTAGTTGAGAGTTTATAGGAGAAGTTGGTTAGCCATAGGGCTATTTATAAGCCACATGGCAGCAGGGAATAAAGCAAGCAAGATTATTATTTCCTAATCTCTCTCTCTCTCTAAACAAGCCGACGGCTGAGGGGAAAAACCTCACCGGCGACGACGGACCGTGGCTACGAACTCCGTAGTCAGGGGCCAGCTACCCTAGGTCAGGAGGTCCTTGACACCCTTGCTGGCTCCTCCCCACCCACCGATCTCGACTCCCTCCTTGAGTTTGATCCGAGTACCCATCCCTCCCAGGCACCTCGCCTCGCACCATTGCCCGCACCTCGCGCAACTTCACCGCACTCGCGTGTGGCCCCGTCGACCCCGTCCATGCTACATGTGGCTTCGAAGCCCTGCTCGCACACGTCTGCCAGCGCCACGCGCGGCCCCGTCGACCCCGCCTTCGCCACGCGTGGCCTCGTCGACCCCGCCTGCGCCACATGCGGCCCCAGCGACTTCGGTCCTGTCGACGAGCGGGAACCGCTTCGCTGACCCCGCCCTCGTCTACCACCATCGCAGGAGCGCTCCTCCCTCGGTGCCCACGGACCCGGGCCCCTCGACGAGCGCGGCCCGTTTCGCCGACCCCGTCGTCGTTTATCATCGCCGCGGGCCGGCCACGCATGCGGCCCCTGAGCCGTCAGTGTACCACCCGGTCGCCATTCACCGCGACCCCCGGGCACATTCACCCGATGGTGACTCACCGCACCGCCAGTGTCCTTCGGCCTGTCGACAGGCTGATCCTGACTACTGATACGGCCATACTCCACCGGACGCCTCTCCGGTCCCCTCCTCCGTTCGCACCGCCCTCGCCGACCCTCACAGGCGTCGGGGCATGGAGGAGTACGCGGCCCTGCTGGCCAACCACACCTGGGACCTGGTGCCACGTCCACCCGGCACCAATGTGGTCACCGACAAGTGGCTCTTTCGCCACAAGCTGACTTCGGATGGCTTCCTCGACCGCTACAAGGCCCGATGGGTCCTTCGGGGCTTCACCCAACACCCCGGAGTGGGACTATGATGAGACCTTCAGCCCCGTCGTCAAGATTGCCACCGTCCTCGTCCCTCGCCCTCTCCCGGAACTGGGCGATCCACCAGCTCGACATCAAGAACGCCTTCCTCCATGGCACTCTGACGGAGACTGTCTACTTCAGCCAGCCCACCGGCTTCGTCAACGCCGCTAACCCGGACCTGGTCTGCCGACTGAACCGCTCCCTCTACGGCCTCAAGCAGGCGCCACAGGCCTAGTACAACCGCTTCGCCACCTACTTGGCCTCCATCGGCTTCGTCGAGGCCAAGTCAGACACATCACTCTTCATCTACCAGCGGGGCGAGGACACCGTCTACCTCCTCCTCTACGTCGACAACATTGTGCTCACGGCATCCACAGTCGATCTCCTACACCGCATGATCATCGCCCTCTAGCGGGAGTTTGCGATGAAGGACCTAGGGCCTCTCCATCACTTTCTCGGCATCACTGTCGATCGCCGGCCCCAGGGTCTCTTCCTACACTAGCGTCAGTATGCCTTCGACATTCTAGAGCAGGCTGGCATGTCCAACTGCAAGCCCTACTCCACGCCTGTTAACACTCAAGCGAAGCTCTCTGAGGACGGCGGGCCCCCGGTCGCCGACGCAACGTCTTACCGGAGCCTAACAGGCGCGCTCCAGTACCTCACCTTCTCCTGGCCTGACATCGCCTACGACGTTCAGCAAGTGTGCTTTCATATGCACACACCACGGGAGCCCCATCTCACCGCTCTCAAGCGGATTCTGCGCTACCTCCGGGGCTCCCTCGGCTATGGCCTCCTGCTCCGACCATCCTCGACGTCAGAAATTGTGGTCTACACCGACGCTGACTGGGTCGGCTGCCCCGACACGCGTCGGTCCACCTCCGGCTATGTCGTGTTCCTGGGTGCCAACCTCGTCCCTTGGGCCGCCAAGCGGCAGCCCGTCGTCTCCCGCTCTAGCGCAGAGGTTGAGTCCCGCGCTGTGGCAAACGGCGTGGCAGAGGTATCCTTGATGCGCCAGCTCCTCCATCCAGCGCGCCACCCTAGTCTACTGCGACAACGTCAGCGCCGTCTACTTCTCCACTAATCCCGTGCAGCATCAGCGCACGAAGCATGTGGAGGTCGACTTGCACTTCGTCCGGGAGCGTGTCGCAGCAGGCGACGTTCGGGTTCTCAGCGTCCCCACAACGCTGTAGTTCGCCGACATATTCACCAAGGGGCTGTCGTCAAGTGTATTCCTAGACTTTCGGTCCAGTCTCAACATCTGTTAGGGTTTTGGTCCTCCCCTATGTATTCCTAGACTTTCGGTCCAGTCTCAACATCTGTTAGGGTTTTGGTCCTCCCCTATGTATTTACTCTCTCGCCCCTATTGTAATGGGCCTGGCCCATCTAAATCAGTCTATATATCAATCACCCAACCCCTTGAGTGAGTTTAGGGTTTCCCACACCGATTACATTTGCCTACTGCATCATATCCTGGACTCAAATAGACGTTTACTAGCAATGCCCTCAGTTTACTATAGTGCTGGTAAATACTCTTTGGAAACGTAAGGATGAAACAGTATTATGTAGTTGAATAGAGGAAGACAAATTCTGCGGGAAGGAAAAATCAGTGGACCATCTTTTGTTTCAATGGCCAATAGTTATTGTAACTGGGTAGATCTGAGAATGGATAGACATCCAAATCCAATCACCAGAACACAACTCAAATCCAATTAAAATCACACCCCAATCCAGTCTAATCCTAATAGTTAGTTCCGGCATCAACCTGGTCCAATCCAACTCCATCTAAATCCAAATCCATCTAATACTAAGGGCATGTTTGGCATAGCTTTGGAGCAGAACTCCAAGTTAGAGCAAAAAAAAATCTACCCAAACAACCTCAACTCTAGAGTTAAAAACTCCATGGAGTTTTTGGAGTAGTAAAAAAAACTGGAGTACCACCTTCCCTACTCCAAAAACAACTAAAAACAAACCTAGACGTGGAGTTTACAAGTATTTACCCGCCACTGCCACTTGTTACACAAAAATGGTTCGTTCTTTCTCTGTCCAGTAGTCTTTCTCTTCTCCTTGCACCTTCTCGGTTTGTGGCCGCTCGGTTCCACCTGCGCAACTCCTCCCGCCACATCGGACGACAGTCGTGCCTTCTCCCTCCGCCGCCCGTTGTGCCTCCTCGTCCCTCCGTCGCGCTTCCTCCTCCCTCCGCCGGCAACTGCAGGCAAGGATACACTTTCGCATGTAAAAAAACTTGTTCCTGGAGCTAGGAACCATTTTCTACCCAACACCACTAAAACTCCACAACAGAGTTGCTCTACTTAGAGTTTTGGAGCAGAGCTGCTCCAAGGTGGAGTAGAGCCATGCCAAACAAGCCCTAAGCTATAGAGTACATGTCTGCATCAAACGCCTGCATACAGCAGAGCTTGCTAATCCACGATGACAGATGTGTTGCACCCAGACCTCCAGTCCTAGGTGTGGGTAGAGCTGGAAGCCGACTGGGTTGCAATCATGCCATGTCTGACACCAATGTTGCCCACCTACCCTACCTCTAGTATGTCGTGAAGAAGATGCTCCACAAGCGCCTTGCCATGAGCTACATAGTGGTCGGCATCCACTGGTCCTGCTTAGCACCATGACCATGGTGAACATGTGGGTCATTTGCGCAAGACCCTGCAGTCTAGCCAGATCCTCCGCGTCCATTCCCATGTGGTTTGAGAAGTACTGGATCATTTGGAAGGTCTGGGTGCCACCGAAATGCAAATTCTTCATTTGGTTAGCCATCCATGATAGAATTTGCAGAACAGATTATCTAGCGAAGAGGGGTTGGCCCCATAACGCTGCCTATGCATTGTGTGGGCAAACTTTGGAGTCGGGTTTGCATCTCTTTGTTGAGTGTCGTTTAACCAAGTGGATTTGGGAAGAGGTGGTTGTATGAGCAGCGGTGGAGGGTCTTATTCCAAGTAACTGGGACAGTCGTGAGCCTGTCCTACAATGGTGGACGTCCCTAGCTACAACTCAAGATTGCATAAGGAAGGGCTCGAGAAGCCTCTTAATTCTAGTGTATTGGATTGTCTGGCTTGAGAGAAATGCTAGGATTTTCAACCACAAGTCCTCCACATGTGCTCATATTCTTGTATCTATTAGATCTGAGGCATCGGCTTAGATACGTGCACGAGCAAACAACTGGAAAAATCTCCTAGCCACTCTTTAGTTTTGTGTGTTTGTGCTTGGCTTTTTTCCTAGTCTCTTTTAGTTTAGTTTTGTGTGTTTATGCTTGGGCTTGGTCCTGCTTTCGTGGGGTGTCTGTATTTTAAACCTCGCCCATATGGGCTTCCCCTCTTTTTAATATAACGGGCACATCTCTTGTCGGTTCGTTTCAAAAAAATATCGCTCCGCTAGGTCGACACTACCATCTGTTGGTGCCCATTCAAAGCAGTGCGACAGCTGTGCGAGCCAGAGGTGGACGATGGCGAGGTCAAGCGTCTTGCCGAGGGCTTAGGGCACATCACACACGCGTCGCCCGACCGCGAAAGATGCGAGCCATAGGTCTCCGCTAGGTCGACACCACCATCTGCTGGTGCCCACTCAAAGCACGTACTTGGTTTGACAAGTACGTGAGCATCCTAGCATGCTGGGCAGAAACCTCTAGCTCGCATCTTTCGCGGTCGGGCGACGCGTGTGTGATGTGCCCTGAGCCCCTGGCAAGACGCTCGACCTCGCCATCGTCCACCTCTGGCTCGCACAGCTGTCGCACTGCTTTGAGTGGGCACCAGCAGATGGTGGTGTCAACCTAGCGGAGCGTCTTGGCATGTCGCTAGAGATGGAGAAGACCCTCGTGTGCTGAGATCAATGATTTCAAGTCGCCTAGTCGCCTGGTCGAACACTGGGACCGACCAGGTGACTAGTCGCGATTAGGAGACGACTAGGGCGACTAGTCGACCCCTAGTCGGTCCTAGTCGGTCCCTGGTCGTCCTAGACTATTAGCTATACTTATATAGGTATATATAAATATACCTGTATACATTATATAAAATTAGAACAAACAACTAGGATAAACAAAGTAACATATTGCTTCATTGTGATTTGCGACTTACCGGAACCTGACATGCAGTACAAAGAAGGGAGAGAAGTGGAGGGAGCAGGAGAGACCTTCAGATGATGTGCTCATCTCGCCACTGGTTTGCAGCCACAGCCGCTGCAGGACTCCAGGAGAAGGGGCAGGGACGCAGGGTGCTGTGCTGCTGCCCGCCGGTGTAGCCGCCGCCCGCCGGTGTCCAGGACTGCAGGGGCAGCGGCGCAGTGCAAGAGGAGAGGCAGGGGCGGTGCAAGAGAGGAGAGGAGACGTGCAGAGAGCCAGTGTTGGCGGCTAGGGTAGAATAGGAGAGGAGAGGAGACTTGCAGTCACTATAGATGGGCTAAAAAAGGCCCAATAACTGAACCCTAGCCAGGACGACCAGGTCAAACAAGTCGGACGACTAGTCGCCCTAGTCGACGATTAGTCGGACGACCAGGACGACTAGGTTGTCTAGTCGAGTCGTCCACCAAATCGTGCACTAAATACCGACCAGCCCGACTAATCGCGATTCGCGATTAGTCGGACGACTTGAAATCATTGGCTGAGATGGTGGTTAGTGTTGCTGAGTCGAAGTCAATATTTATCCAACTTTTTTATCCAACAAAATCCAAAACTATTGGATGTGCAAGGAATGGATGTCCTCATCCAATTGAGTTCAAACCCAATGGAATCCACGTGCCAAAGTCCAATTGAATTTTGGACTAAGCCTAATCCATTCTCTGGTCTAGTGATGGGTGAGAAAATAGCCTAGGGTGGGCTAGCTCTCCCACAACAACATCCATCAAGAATTTCCAAGATAATTTCCTGGAGAGTGCTTGTTGGGGCAGAAATAGTTTGATGTGGTGGGTGTTAGTGACAGTTAGGTAGATGCTTTAGAAAACTATGGGTGGCCTTGTGTTTCCGAATATGATTGTAAAAACTCTTAAACATGTAGCTTACAAAACTCTTGGTTTCCTAAATCAGTGGATCAAGCTGGCAATGGAGGAATGGAACAGGATGGAAGGGCTGCTGCAGAAGATGAAGAGCTTTCAAGCTGGTGAAATGCACCTAGCGGGGCTTCCAGTCTTTTCTTATTTTATCCTGGCAGTTGTAAAGGAGTTTTTCTTGTTTTATCTTTAGACTGTGCTGTGATGCCTTATCTGGTGGTGTTTAGAGGGTTTATTTTGTGGTGGTATGTGCCTTGACTGTAAGCTAGCAACCCCAGCACTCAATATAAGCTGGGCCATGAGGCCTTTGGTCTAAAAAATGGAGGAAGACAGCACTCTAAGACATACTCCCTCTTGTCATCTACATATGAAGTTTCAGGTCAAATTTGCTGTCTAAAACATCATATAAGCTCATGGAGGAGCACTATATTAAAAAAGGTGGAGCCAGTGTTGGAGGCTCCCACACAAGTGGGGCCTGGGGAAGGGCTAAACCTAGGCAAATCTTCCCGCGCAAATGCAGAAAGGCTGCTTCAAACCCATGACCCAATGACTCAGTGAGAGCTGCCACCACTGAACCAGGCTTGCCCTTCTGAGTAGCGCTAGTGCACTACACTATACAGATAAATTCGATATACCATAACATAAATGCACAACTTTAACAGACCTTGTCAATTATACTCTCTACAATTTCATCCGAAAGATTCATTCCTGACTCGGCAAGTGTTGCAACAACCATCTGCTTAACCTGAAAGCCAAACACAATAAACCATTAAGGCTAGACAAAAAAAAGGGACTCAATTCAACCAATGATGGCATTTCTTATGAAGAGAAGTATTCCAGAAAAAAAGGAAACAATTCAATCAAAAGAAAGCAGTTCTTGAAATTGAGCGTGCAGCAGGTATGCTTTTTCATTTAGTAATTCCTCAAGGGGAAAAATCTAATACAATAAGCCAGGAATACAACTGAGAGTTCACCTATATCAAGCTATTAACCCAACTGGCATTCTTAATGCTACCACTGCACCTCATGATATAGATTTTAATGATACCATATTTGGGTCAACCACTGTACATACAAGCTAACTCCTACCATGTAAAAACTTTTAACGACAATACTATCCACAGTACCATACCTCTTGTCTCTCAATATAGCCTTGCTGCTTGAGATCATACAGCCGGAATGAAACTGCAGTAACGATGGAAGTTTTTTCCCTCAATTTACAAGTGGAAAAGCAGGAGCGTTACATTAAATAGGCTTGTTAAACTTCAGCTTTACCATAAACTCAGTATATTACTAAAAGATTGTTGAATCGACTACGCATTAGTGAATCCATGTATATTCAAAATTTGGAATGGTATGTTAAATAAGCTTCCAAAGTTACTTTGGTGAATCATCCCTCAACCTGCGGGGAAAGAAAAAAACTCAACCACAAGGGGGAAGACGCCCCCCTGGGCATTGTAACAAGTTGTACCAGAATTCGAACTGAGAAGCTGGTGCCTGCCCCTGCGGCATTGCATTAAGAAGAAACTTCTCACATGTAGACCAAGAAACACCCCAAAGACTAGCCGTCCTAGGCATGCCACCAAGCGCCCAGGGACACATGCCTACAGCCATGTGTGTCTCACTAAAAGCGGCACAGATTGTTACACATATAACTCATAAACATAGCCAATGAGGGGTGTTTTTTTAACCCCAAGCCTGTTTAAATTCGCTGGTATGGGATAGTCATTTTGGCTAAAAAAAGGTGCTAAACAACACAGAGGTCGGGCCCAGGATTGATGCAAGCGGTGCTACTAAGGCTCCTATTACCATTAAGCTAAGCATGTAATCAAGGTTCAATAAAGCGCTAAGCGCTGAGCACGCGCTAGGGTGGTGAAAAAGCTTTAATCGCGCTTAAGCGTGCTTAAGCGTTTTTGTTAAAAAGAGAAAAAAAGACATGATATTGGGCCACCCTGCAGCAGCCCTTAACCCCCTCCTCTCTTCATGAGTCTGCAGCCCACACCTGCCAGGAGGCCCAACCCAAAACCCCTCTCCCGTGATGACCTAGTACTCTGCTGCCTCCTTCCACGCCCCGCGCCGCCGCCCTGTGCTCTCCGCCTCCCTCTCCCGAATCCCATTGTTTAAAAGGCGTCGCCTAGGCGTCCAGGCGACATTTTTTGCTAGGCGTCCGCGCCGCCCAGGTAAAATTGAGTATGGCGTCCGCCTAGGCGCGGTAGGCGTCTGGGTGACGCCTTTCTCCCCCTGGGCGACGCCTAACCTAGGGTTTGTTGGCGCTAGATTTTGGCGCCCGATGCGTTAGCTTGGCGGGCGTTTCTCCTGTAAATTGGCGCGCGTTCCCCTTGCACGCGGCTGGCGGCTGTTCTCTGATTCTCTCCCCTTGCGCGCGCGCCGCGCGACTCTTCCTCCCTGCGCACGCCCTGCACGCGGCTGCTGCTCGCCGCATGCCAAAGCTCCTCGCCTGCTCGCGGCTGCTGCTCGCTGGGCGCGCGGCTGGCCAGCTGCTCCCCCTCCCTGGGCGCCCCTCACTGGTAGAGTGGTAGACTGGTACGTCCTCCTCCCCTGCTTCCTCCTCCCCTGCTTTCTCTCAGGTGTCAACACCCAAAAATGAGGCTAGTAAGGCGTCGCCTAGGCGTTCAGGCGGTGGCTAGGCGCCTAGTTCTGCCTAGCCGCCTTTAAAACCATGCCGAAGCCTATCCTCCCCCGTGCCGTACGCTCTCCGGCTCCCTCTCCCGAAGCCTCTCCTCCCTCGTGCGATCTTCACCTCTCTACCGCGAAGCCGGTCCGCCTCTCTCTATCACCAATCTGCTGCCTGCAGCCATCGCCGCTCCGTCCGCTCTCTCTCTACTTCTCTCTTGAAGTCTCTCCTCTTCTCTCTCGTCGATCCGTCGATTTGCTGCCTGCTGGATTGACACCGGAGGTGTTCCTCCTCTTCCTCTCCCTCCTCTTCTCCCTTAAACATGCCGGATGGGCACGATTAAGCAGGGCCAGCGCTTAATTGCCCGCTTAGTAGGTAAGCGATGCGTTGACCCTCTGCTCAGCGCTTAACCGCGCCTAAGACCAACTCCAACAGTCTCCGCATGCGGCTCCGTATCTCGTTTTTTGCGCAGCGTAGCACACTATTCATCAGTCCAGCAGACTCCGTATCCGTCTCCCTAAAGCACGCTGTGTACCTGCACTCCCCTTTTCCACGTTTTCTCTCTCCTCTCCGCACAAGACTGCATGCGCTCGCGGCTGCTCGCGGGACCCAGCTGTCATAGACTGCATGCGGAGTGTAAATACGGAGTCTGCTGGAAAACACCCTCCATGCGCCCCTCCGTATCCACGGCTGCCACTCCGTAGGATACGGATACGGAGCCAGCACTGCTGGAGTTGGTCTAATCGCGCTTTCTTGAACCTTGCATGTAATATAACTTAGATTTAACATTTAGAGTTGAGAGCCAAATTATCAATCTACAAAACAAAACATGGGAGCTCACAATCAATTTTCTCATCAAGGGGAGCATTAGGATGAAATACTGAGAGAGCACGAGCAAATTCTTCAAATCCCAAAATTCCACTGTGCCTTGTGTCAAATAAATCAAATACCTACAATGGACAAGAAAATATTAGGGACATGATATATTTTATATCAGTAACCAAAAGCAAGATCAAGGATCCACAATTTTGTGCAGCTAATTTTTTCTACACAAAACATGGTTCTAAACATTTGCAGCTGGCGAGCTTCAATAAATACATAACTCCATCATAAGTGTCCCATTTGAATAGATTCCAAGTACCAAGTGATATGCACAGAGCACAATTTCGCTCACAACAGACAACACAAGAATTATTAAAGGCAACAACTTCCCACAAAAAAACAGAAGCGTGCCAGTTGAGGCAAAAAACATGTAAGACATTCCTATTGATGCAAAATAAACTAGCCATCGAAAAGCTCATTTATCTTAGTACAAAATCAGAGTCCATTTAGATATATGTCAAGAACGTCGAACCTTTGACTCGCCGGGCCTCGGCTACGCAGCTCGTAAGCCCTCGGTCGTCTTCTCCGGTAGGATTATTCCTCCTAACCGCAGGATTGAGAGAGAGAAGTAGGAGATGACTTGATTCTTTATTGATTTCAACGGTGCTGAGCACCTGGGAATATAAGGTCGGCGGCCACACAATGGAGCAAGCTCCTTAATTATCTTTCCTGCCAAATTGCTACTTTCCTACTTATTCCTTGCCATAAGTGCCAAATTGCTACTTTCCTACTTATCCCTTGCCATAAGTGGCTGACCAGCACCATGCGCTGCTTTCCTAAACTTGAGCGTCTGCCATCTGTGGCGCTGCTGCACTCTTGGCCGCGCTCTCTGGCCGCGCGATCTGCTGCCCGCCGGATATCGCGTCCGCGCCTCGTGTACGACTTACCGTACATGACATCTCTCCCGGCCTCGAAAGTCAACTCGTCCTCGAACTGGAAAGCTGGGAAGCTGGCCCTGAAATCCTCAAAATCCTCCCAGGTCGCAGACGTCACCGGTTCACCGTGCCACTGTACCAGAACTTGCTTAATGCCGCGAGCCAGGCGACCCGCCATGACACGGGAAGGTGTGGACATCGCTGCGCCGTTGAGTGTGGCCGGTAGCGTAGGTGGTTCAGTTGGTGGCGCCCCAACGAACTTCTTATGGACGCCCACATGGAAGACGTCGTGAATTCTGGCGTCGGACGGGAGCTGCAGGCATACGGCCACGTCGTTGATGATCTCCTCAACACGGTAGGGGCCGACGTAGCGGGGCTTCAACTTGCCTGTGGGTGAACGTGGCAGAGATGTCGATGGCCGTTGACAGAGACAAAGAAGGGCCCAGTCACCGATGTTGTAGATGACCTGCCTGTGATGCTGATCTTAGGTGCGTTTCTGGGATTCTTGCGCCTGATGGAGACGGTAGCGAACGTCGTCGAGGAAGGCGGCCCGTTCCTCCATCTCCTGCGCCACCGCGGGCACGCGTGCGTCACCCGGCTCGTAGGACCGGATGGTCGGTGGGTCGCGGCCATAGACCACCCGGAATGGCGTCTCGCGGAGCGAGGACTGTAGGCAGTGTTGTAGGTGTACTCCGCCCATGGAAGCCACCGGAGCCACTGTCGGGGTCGATCGCCGGTGAAGCAGCGAAGGTACATAACGATGACGCGGTTGGCTGCCTCCGATTGGCCGTCGGTTTGCGGGTGGAAGGCAGAGGACATGAACAACTTGGTGCCGGTAAGGGCCATCAGCTCCCTCCAGAAGGCCGACGTGAAGACGGGGTCGCGGTCCAAGACGATGGACTGCGGGACGCCGTGCAGCCACACCACCTCGACGCAGAATGCTTGCGCCACCGATTCCGCCGTGTATGGGTGCGCCAGCGGGATGAAGTGGCAGTATTTGCTGAAACGGTCGACGACAGTGAGAATAACCGTCTTGCCTTGCACGCGGCGCAGAGCTTCGATGAAGTCGATGCCGATGTCCGACCACACCCCAGTTGGGATCGGCAGGGGCTGTAGGAGACCAGCCGGCCGCAGGTGATCTGACTTGTATGTTTGGCACGTGCCGCACGCCCTGACGAATTCCTGCGCAACACGACGCATGTTGGGAAAATGAAAGTCGCGCCTTAGTCGATGCAGGGTGCGGTGGACGCCTTCGTGGCCGTCGTCGTGAACAGCGACCACGATCTCCCGTAGTAGTGGTGAAATGGCTGGGATATAGAGGCGCCCTTCCATGGCGACCATCCCACCCATGATGGACCAGGGTGTTGTGCGCGCGCCTGCGCGGATCTCCTCGTAGATGGCGACGAGGGCCGGATCCGTAGCCTGTGCCTGGCGCAGGCACTCGACGAAGTCGAAACGAGGTGCTGAAATGGCCATCGGCGTGCCCTCGTCGGGGTCCCTCCTGGATAGTGCGTCGGCGACGGTGTTCGTGGCGCCCGAGCGGAACTCAACCGTAAAGTCGAATCCCAGGAGTTTGCCCACCCAATGGTGTTGGGGAATCGTGGCCAACCTCTGGTCGAGGAGGTACTTGAGACTGAAGTGATCAGTCTTGACGATGAAGTAATGTCCCCACAGGTACGGTCGCCAGTGCCGGATGGCCTGGACCAGGCCGATAAGTTCACGCTCGTAGGCGGCTAGGGCGTGGTGGCGGGGTGCGATAGGTCGGCTGAAGAAAGCGACCGGGTGTCCTTCCTGGACGAGCACCCCACCGAAGCCTGTGGAGGATGCATCGCACTCCACCACGAACCGCTTGCCGAAGTCTGGCATGGCTAGGACAGGAGCGAACAACACGGCTGTCTTGAGCGCCGTAAAGGCAGTCATGGCCGCGTCATCCCAGGCGAAGCCATCCTTCTTGAGGAGGGCCGTTAAGGGGGCAGCCACCGTGCCGTAGTTGAGGACGAAGCGGCGGTAGTACCCGGCGAGGCCGAGGAACCCTCAAACGACCCGGACCGAGCGCGGCGGCGGCCAGTCGTGAATAGGGATGAAAACGGTTTCGGAATTTTTCGGAATTCCGGAAACCGATTTCGAAATTTTTCGATCGGATTCATCGGTAACGGTATTTTTCGAAAACGGAATCGGTTTTCGGAATTTTCTATCGGAATCGGTATCGGAATCGGCGTGGTGTTTTACCGACCGTTTCCATCGGTTACCGGTTTTTGTCGGAAATTACCGGATTTATGTCTCGGAAATTTCCGGAATTGTGTCTCGGAATTTTTTCGGAATTTTTTTCGGAATTTTCCAGCATGTGATTTTTTCGCATCACCTGTACATCTCTGGATAAGGATTACTTATTTTTGTATTTTTTGGACGCCTTAAGATTTTTTTGGGGTTAGATGGTGTTGGAAGGCAGTTGAGATTAACGATTTGATCTCTCGAACGAATCCACCATTTTCTATGCACATGTTATGTATTAGTAATATATAATGATAGAGAGCCGACAGTCTGTCTTTTCCACACACTAGATTTTAGGGTTTTCCTGTGAGGCTGTGAAAAAACCCTTTATGTAAGGAAAAAATATTTCATGAGTAAGCATGCCACGTCAACTAAATCGAGTGGATATTGTGAATTATGAACTTTGAGTATGTTAACTTGTGATCTTTATGAACTTGTTATACTGTGAACTTGTTATATTGTGAACTTGTGATCTTTGTAAACTTTTTATATTATAAATTTGTGATCCTTGTGAACTTGTTATATCATGAATTGTGAACTTGTGGTATTTGTGATGTTTTGTCAATTTTGTTTTATTGTGAAGTTTGATATGTTTACCGATCGTATTTTAGATTTCGACCGTTACCGGTGTATTTTCCGCACCGAACTTTCGTTTCCGATGTTTCCGAAATACCGATACCGTTTCCGTTTCCGGAGTTACCGTTTTCGATTTTGTTTCCGATAAAAAATATGAAAACGGTAATGGTTTTAGTGTTTACCGACCGTTTCCGACCGTTTTCATCCCTAGTCGTGAATGGCAGCCACCTTGGTCGGGTCCATGGCCACCCCTGCAGCCAAGATGATGTGGCCGAGGTAGGCGACAGATGGTGCACCGAAAGAACACTCCGAGTGCTTGATGAACAGCTGATGGCGCTGCAGCTCGTCGAGGACGGCCCGTAGATGGCAGAGGTGATCGGCCCATGTGCTGCTATAAATTAGGATGTCATCAAAGAATACCAGGACGAACCGTCGGAGGAATGGTCGGAGCACGTCGTTCATCGGCGCCTGAAACGTGGCGGGGCGTTGCAGAGCCCAAACGCCATCACGAGGAACTCGTACAAGCCGTCGTGTGTGCGGAACGCGGTCTTGTGCACGTCCTCCGGCCGCATCCAGACCTAGTGATAGCCCGACCGTAGATCCAGTTTGGTGAAGAATTTGGCGCCGTGGAGCTCGTCGAGAAGCTCCTCCACGACCGGGATGGGGAACGCGTCTTTGATGGTGAGGGCGTTTAGGGCCCTGTAATCGACGCAGAAGCGCCACGATCCATCGGGCTTCTTTACCAGGAGCACGGGCGACGAGAATGGGGAGTCGCTGCGACGCACGATCCCCTGGTCAATCATGGCGGTGCACTGCCGCTCCAGCTCGTCCTTGGGTGCAGTCGGGTAGCGGTATGGCCGGACAGCCACCAGCGGCGCATCGGGCTTGAGGAGGATGCGATGATCGTGGGCACGCTTGGGGGGCAAGCCCATCGGAGCTGCGAAGAGCGCCCCGAACGAGGCGAGGAGGGCCTCTAGTAGTGCGTCCGTCCCGATGGTGGCGCGCACCGCTGGCTCCTTGGGGCTGGGCGTGCCCGTCCAGGAGATGGAGCGCCCCAGGCGCTGGAACGTCATGCGGCGACTGGCGAGGTTCCACACGATCGGCCCCAACGCCCCGAGCCAGCGCGTGCCGAGGACGACGTCGTACCCGACCAATGGCATGACGAAGAGGTCAGCCGGGTAGAATTCGCCCTCGATGTGGAGCGGCGCATTGCGAAGGACGCCCGCGCAGGTGATCCGTTCGCCGTTGGCCACCATGGCCGTGAAGCGGGATCGACGCTGGATGTGAATGCTCGACTGGTGCGCCGCTGTCGCGGATATGAAATTGTGGGTGCTTCCCGAGTCGAGCAGCGCCACCAGGGAGACAGGACCGAGGGTGACGGCGATATGCATGGTGTCCCCTGGCGCGACCCCGGCCACGGCCTAGAGGGAGAAACAGGGAGCGTCGGTCTCAGCTCCTTCTGTGTCCGCCTCGGCCTCCTCAATTTCGACGCCATCCAAGAAGAAAATGCGCCTGCAGAAACGGTTGTGGCCACGGGAATATTTCTCGTTACAATTAAAACACAGGCCTTGGCGGCGCCGATCCGCCACCTCCTCTGGAGACAGGCGCCTGGAGCCGTCACGGGTCGGTGTTGCGCCCATTGGTGGCGCTGGCAGCGCCAAAGGGGCCTGTGGCGCCGGTAGCGCCTAGGGCGCTGGCCGCGGTGGTGGCGGCGGTAGGAGGCCGCGCGCCCCTGGCTTGGCTGGTGCTTGGATCTTGGCGAGCTCCATCTGCTCCACCTGCCGCGCTAGGCTCGTAGCGGTGTTGAGGTTGCCGGGGTTGAGAATCCGCACCGCGTGGCTGAGCGGTGGCAGCAGGCCGCCGGTGTAGAGTTGGACGCGTTGCTCCTCCGCCATCCGATCGGCACGGGGTAGGAGCTCCTGGAATCGGTTGGAGTACTCCTCGACCGTGCCGGTGCGTCGGCACTCGGTGAGCTCAAAGAATGGCGCGGAACGGAGGGCTGGCCTGAAGCGCAGGTTGAGCAGTTCCCTGAATCTACTCCAGGACGGGGTGCCCTCGTCTTCCTGTAGTTGTATGTACCAGTGCTGTGCGATGCCCTCGAGGTTATACGAGGCCATCCACACTTGCTCCTCCGCCAACGTGCGCTGCTGTCGAAAATACGACTCACATTTGTTGATGAAGAGAAGGGGATCGGTCTTGCCATCAAACCGCGGAAAGTCCCACTTCTAGAACTTTGGCGGGCGATGTCGCGAGGACGCTCGGGCTGGGCGCCGCTGGAGGATGATGAATCGGACTTCTCCTTCAGCCTGGTGATGTCGGCCTGCATGGCCTTCATCATCTCGACGATGTCGGCTAAAGTGGGCTCGGCCATGTGGATGGAGGGGGACGAACCGTTGGTGGACGTGGTAGGGGATGGTGGTGTGGTGAGTGGATCGGTGGGCAGGTCTGAGTGAGGCGAGGATCGCCGGACTCGGGATACCAAGCTGTCAAGAACGTCGAACCCTTGACTCGCCGGGCCTCGGCTACGCAGCTCGTAGCCCTCGGCCGTCTTCTCCGGTAGGATTATTCCTCCTAACCGTAGGCTTGAGAGAGAGAGGTAGGAGATGACTTGATTCTTTATTGATTTCAACGGTGCTGAGCACCTGGGAATATAAGGCCGGCGGCCACACAAATGGAGCAAGCTCCTTAATTATCTTTCCTGCTAAATTGCTACTTTCCTACTTATTCCTTGCCATAAGTGTCAAATTGCAACTTTCCTACTTATCCCTGCGATAAGTGGCTGACCAGCGCCATGCACTGCTTTCCTAAACTTGAGCGTCTGCCATCTGTGGCGCTGCTGCACTCTTGGCGCGCTCTCTGGCCGCGCGATCTGCTGCCCGCTGGATATCGCGCCCGCACCCGCGCCTCGTGTACGACTTACCGTACATGACAATATAACAGCATTGTATCTGTGACATATGAGCATGCTGAATTAAAAAAACCATACACAACTACATGCATAATGCATTGTGTAATGCAATGCAGTGCAGGCATTGTATGGCATAAGATATAGGGCATTTCTACAGAAATCAACATAGACAAGTTATTCACATTAACATTACACAGGCTCAAGTTCCTTTCAGATATATACAACATTACAGCTCAGTGTATTTGCATCACAAACGAATGTGAGGAATTAATAAGGAGACTAGAAAGCATTTCATGTTGCAACATAAGTACTTCTGGAAATACGAGAGGAAAGGGGTTGTATCAAAACTCAAATTAATGCAAAGATTTTAAGAAATAAGAAATCTCCAACCCAGAGAATTTGTTTATTTAAAACAAGAATTCACAATGAATAAATAAAATAACAATGGTTAAGAAAAATAATAACCAAACCTAGGATATTGTCATTTTGGCCAATAAAAGGTGCTGAATAACACAACGCTGGCCCAGGATTGATGTGAACAACGAGAGGGAAGCTTAAACCAAATGTAGATATAGGATTTATACCATCCTTACATGACTAACTAATGGCCACGGTCATTTAGAACGACAGTTTTGGTGGGAAAGTACAAATAACAATAGATTCTTACAGAAAAGGGGTAACTAGAGCATATATCAATACGACCCTGAATAGTCCCTAAAAAAACCAATGCAATCAGAAAGACTACAGGAGTCAACTATCTGCAGAACTCACAAGTCACACCCTAAGTTTTTGACAGCTTTCATTGCCTGTGCAGCATTAACTATGGAGCAATCCTGATTCTCATCATTTGCGAAATTTCCATCCCCAGAAACGAAATTGTAAAGCACACCAAATAGGAACACATAGCAATATCGCACAGCAGCACACATCAACCAACAATGCGCAACAAATGAAAACTCACGCGATCCGCGAACAGGCTCTCCTTCTTGTTGGTTAAATAGCGCCAACTGAAATTCCTCCTGCGCAGAGGTGACAAGCAAGAACAGCCATCTCAGCATTGACCATCACACACAAGCATACTAACAGGACCATCCACACTTGCACATACCACAAAGATTAAAAGAGATTACATAAGAACCAAGTAGTGAACCAGCCCATTGCTGACCTTGTTAATCAGCCCATCATCAATGACGGCGCTGCTGATCCTCTTAAACAGCTCGTACAGCGCCTCGACCTCGCTCACGCTGACTGCAGGAGCAACAAGCACAGGCAACCCAACCAGGCGCAGAAGTCAATTCGATTCATTCGCCCGTGCGTGCGAGATGAAGCAGCAGAGAGGAGAGCGGGTTGGGCTTACAGACGGTCTCCCTCGCGAGGACCTGGGGGTCTTGGAGCCCCCGCGGCTGCTTGAGCTCGACGTCGCAGCAATTGAGCAGGACCGCGAGCAGCTGCCTCACCCCATCCAGGCACTGCACCATGGTATGCCCTCGCCACCGCCCACCGGATCCCCACGCCACTCACGGGTCACTGCCCATCCCACGGCCGCGCGGAGGGCTCGGCTCCTGCGAGAACCGAGCGCTAGATCAATTAATCAACCAAAGCGAAGCCAAGCGTCGAAGCGATGGGGTCGCCGAGGCGCGGGGTTGCTGGAGGGAGAATCGGATTGGGTGGGTGGGCGGGCGTTTACCTCGAGGGTCGGAGGGAGGGACGGGATTGTGGGAATGGGGGTGTGATCTCTCTGGCAAGGGCGGCGGCGGCGGCGGCGGCGCGAGGCTGGGGTAGAACCCGAGGGAAGGGCAATGCGAATCGCGACGGGGAAGTGGGTCGTGGTTGCGGGGTTGGGCTCGGGCGCTCGGCTCCGCCTCCTCCCCTCTCCTCGCTTCGTCGTCGGTGTCCTGCGCTGCTTGCCGCGGGAGGCGTGTGTGTGTGCGCCGTGCGGTGCGCGCTCCTGACGCGCGTGTTCTCTTCTCTCCCGAGTCCCGACCTCCCGGGAGCCGGGGCTCTCGGCGTTGCCGTTTGGGGCTCATCATTGAGGCGGGCCCCGGTGTTGGCGCGGGGACGAGGTGGGCCCCGCCACTGTGACTCCGATAAAATAGATAAAGCGCTTTTTTAAGGAGCGGCAAATACATGTATCTCTCGGTCAGATTATAGAAAAAAAAATATGAAGCTTGTGTGTTTTATCTAATAATAATCTCAAATAAGTATCTCTCGGTCAGATTATAGAAAAAAAATATGATAATTTGGCCTTCAGATTATATAATCTAATCCAATAATTTGCTTGTGTGTTTTCTATCTAAATTATTTAAGCTAGATTATATAATTTATGCAGATTATAATCTAAAACGAATCGGACAGTAAATATCATTTACTCTAAATTTCTTGCTAACAAAGATAATGTCGGAGTTTCGGACCCAGGGGTCCCTGGACCGACGAGTAAATTTGTCGTTGCGTGTCCCTGCTTAGATGGGTTGATGCGAGATAGAACACAAAGGGGGGAATGAGCCTTGTATTATCCTGTACCAGGGTGCTCGTAGTAGGGGTTACAAGCGTTGCGAAAGGGCGAGAGCGAGAGGGCGAGTACGAGAGGGCGAGAGAGAGGGGTCTGGCCCTGCTCGTCCTCTCCCGTCCCTTTGTCGTGCGTTCGTGTATTCGTACGCTCGTACGTTCGTTCCCCCTCTTTCTTTTTTCCTCTGGACATCCCCTTTTATAGACATAAGGAGATGGCCCAGCTGTTCAATGGGGGTGTAACTATGCGCTATGTGGCCAGCGGGGAAGTGCCTGGTCGCTATGCACGTGTTGACGTGTCCGTCGGAGAAGTGCATGTGCCCTGTAGAAGCACAGCTGTTGGCGCTGCATGGATCCTGCTGACGTCTCCTTGCTTCCGTAGGGGACTTGAGAACCACCGACGTCATGGACGCACGCGGGAAACCATCATTGCCTGTTACCGGGGTAAGCTTGATGGGACGCCGGTCTTGTTCCTTCGTAGCCTGAGCTAGCCAGGAGTAGGGTGATGATGTATCCCTTGTGGCGCGGTCGATCTGAGCCTAAGGTCGGGAGAGGCGGCGGCTCCTCCGAGGCCGAGGCTGGGGCCGAGCCCTGGGGTCAGGCGAGGCGGAGCTTCCTGTTGCGCTCGAGGCTGAACTTGACCGTTGTCGGTTTCGCCCGGGTGGTTGGCACAGCAGCCGGAGCGGCGCGGGCGGCGCTGTTTTCCTGTCAGATCGGTCAGTGAAAGGGCGAAGTGACTGCGGTCACTTCGACCTTGCCGACTGAGGCGCGTGTCAGGATAAGGTGTCAGACGATCCCAGCATTAAATGCGCATGCAATACGGTCAGCTAGTAAGGCGATTTGGCCAAGGTCGCTTGCACGACAAGGCTTGCCTTTAGCTGAGCCGAGGGTGCTCTTACTGCTTGAGGAGACCCTCGGGCGAGACGTGAACTCGTCCGGGACCACTGTTCCGCCCGAGGCCGGGCTCGGGCGAGGCGAGATCGCGTCCCTTGGTAGACGAAGCTTTGACTTTGACCCGAACTGTAAGCCTTTATGGTTTGTTTTGAAGGTGTTTTCGAGCCGTGTTTAGGAGTGTTAGGGGTACCCGTAATTACGGTACCCGACAGTAGCCCCTGAGCCTCGAAGGGAGTGCAGGCACTCGCTTGGAGGCTCTGCCGGATTTTCGCGAGGGGACTAGCCTTTCTCGGTTATGTTTCGTTTTGGCGGGTGCGCGCAAGCGCACCCGCCAGGTGTAGCCCCCGAGGCCTCAGAGGAGTGGTTTAACTCCTCTGAGGTCTTAATTCGTGTTGTAATGCCTCGGTCGGCCTGGTTGTTCCCTCATGCGGCCTGGCCGCAGCCCGGGTGCATGGTCAGGCTCCGAGTTTTTTAGCTGGTTTGTTGACGCTGTCAACAGTTTTGGCCGCAGGTGCGAGGGCAGCCCCCGAGCCTCTGTACGGAGCGAGAGGGCGATCAAGGACTGTCTCGACTTTTATTATACGCCCCTTTGTCGCCTTTTCGCAAGGAGGAAGGGGGGGAAAGCGCCACGTTACCCTCAGAGGGCACCGATCATGGCGTTTCCAGTGAGTTGCTAACGGGTGATCCGAGTGGACGCATGTGCCCTGTTCGTTAGGGGTGGGCTAGTGGCCCAGAGGCGCGCTCCAAAAGTACCTGCAGGGGATTTGCTGGACTCGGATCTATTTTGATAGGGTCCGAGGGCTCGGTGCCTCCCTCCGGTGGGATTCCATTACAAATCATTCCCGCTGGTCTCGGAAATGTCCTAGGGTACCTCGGGAGCGTAGCCCGAGCCTCGGCCATGTAACAGACATACCCAGGGTCATCCCTCACTCTGCGTGCTCTGGGGCAGCTGTCGAACCCTTCCGAGGGGCCAGCCTTCGAACCCCTGATCAGTAATGGGCGCGGAGCCCGAGTGCTCTGGGGCGATTGCTGGACCCCGTGGGGCGCAACCTTCGAACCCCTGACCAGTAGGAGGGCTCGGGGGGCCCGAGTGCTCTGGGGCGGTGGCTGGACCCCGAAGGGCGCAACCTTCGAACCCCTGATCAGTAGGAGGGCTCGGGGGCCCGAGTGCTCTGGGGCGGTCGCTGGACCCCGCAGGGCGCAACCTTCGAACCCCTGATCGGTAGGAGGGCTCGGGGTCCCGAGTGCTCTAGGGCGGCTGCTAGTCCCCGCAGGGCGCAACCTTCGAACCCCTGATCGGTAGGAGGGCTCGGGGGCCCGAGTGCTCTGGGGCGGTTGCTGGACCCCGCAGGGCGCAACCTTCGAACCCCTGATCAGTAGGAGGGCTCGGGGGCCCGTTTCGTTCGCGGAGAAGGATCCTTTTCGAAATATCCCCTTTCTCGGTCCCTATGGCAAGAGAGAGAGGAAACGGAAAAGGATATGAATTTAAAAATCGTGGCGCACCTTTTTTGACGCGGCCTTTATGGCGGAGGTGAAACGTCGCCTGCTTCGCCTGCCAACGGTGTCGCTTGCTCTGCCAAGGAGTTAATGCGACGGGGTGGGCGATTCGCGGGGCATCTGTTGCGCGTGCGCGGGCCATTCGAGGAACGGGGCACGGGCGCATCGTCCTTACACCGTGGGAGAGGGCTCCCCTGCTGCTTCAGGAAAGGACGTGAGCCTGGGGTGATTTGACCGCTGCTTCCGCTCGTCTATTGCAGCAGTTATTGTCGGTCCGCTTTTGGCCATATCAACTGCCACGCCTACCCCCGTGGCTGACTGACCCGTGACCGCTGCTCTTAATTGGCACTATTGGGTCACACGCGGGGCTGCCTCGAGTCGCGACACTGGTTCCGCAGTCAAGAAGGCGCAGCATTAGCGCAGGTGGCGGTGCGGTTTCCTTGCACGTAGTGACCGTGGCGCCGGTTATATGATATGTGGGACCGGGCCTCCGTGCTTGGTCCACCGGATGCGACGAAGCCGAAGGGGTGCGTAACCGCGGTGCGGTTGCATGCTCCCTGTGTGGCGGCTCGCCCTTTCGTCCGCTGGTTCCGGCGAGGATGAGGGAACGCTTGTAACCGCAGGGCAGTTACATGCTTCGCGTGCGGCGGTTTGCCTCCTTCGCGTCTCGGGTCAGTTCTGATGACGTGTGGGACCCGGCCCCCGTGTCGTGGGGTGGGAACCCTGGAGCACGTCAGTGGAGACTTTGCCCGTGACGCTTGGGGGCGCAAGTGAGGAGATCTGCCTATAAAAGGGGATCGATCCCCTGGGCAGTGGCCATGCCTTCGCACTCCTCTCTTGTATCGCTCCCTTCAACCTTCTGTGTCCCTAGATAGGGCGCACCTGTGGCTTTCTTCTTGCTGCTGTTTGAGAGGCGCGACCTTTTGGGGGTTAGCGCTCTCCAGTCGTCGCTCGGCTTCAAGGATTTTCATCATGCAGTCTGGCTGCATTCCCTCACCAATGGTCATCCGTAGGGATGATCACCAGCCTGGTGGTGGGGAGAAGCAAGCCGGGCTGCGGCCTCTGGCCCGCCCTCAGCTTCAAGGATGTTCATCATCCGGGCTGAGGCGGAGAAGCGCACCAAGTGGGGGCCGCCTTCGCGTGGGTCGGTGACCCTTTTCTTCCTCCAGCATTCGGGGGAGAAGGGCATCCTCCAGGCCTGCGGAGGTGTCCTCCAGCCATGCTGGGGAAGGCGAACTGCTGCTCCCTGGCCAGGGTGCAGCTTCATGTCTCCACCCGGGCGGTGGTCGTGCCACGCGCGGGTGGCCGCTGTCACCGGCGCTGGAGTGGGGGATGCCGCTGGTGAGGCTCCCCACCGCAGCGGTTGCCTCCACCGACGAGACCGTCGGTGCCAGCTGCGCTTCGGACCTCCGGCTCTTTGGCTTTAATGTCTGGTTCTCGTCCTCCGTGAGGGGACGTGAACGAAGGCCTCTTAGTAGCAGCGTTTGCCCTGAGGTCATCGCTGCTGCTGTTTAGGCGCCCGAGGCGGAGGTCGTTGTCGCGCTGCTGGCGCAGTGGTTGCCAGCGAGCTGCTCGGAGCTCGTTATCCCGCAGGCCTTCTGGTATGGAGGTTGTTCATTCCTGCGGGAACGAACCCGGAGTCTTGTTTGTAATGGTACCCTCTTGAGAGCGAGATGTAATAGCTTCGAGTACTAAGACATCCGCCGTAGGTCGGGACACCCGCCGAGGGCGCCGCCGACGTCCAAGTCTAGGTACCATTGTTACCCCAAGCACGTGTGTTTGTTCTTCGTGGCTGCCGAGGCCTGAACATTTGGGTATAAAGTCGTGTTTTCTTTCCTCGTTTCGAGCCTTGAGACTTGCCCGTCGGTAGCCGAACCACTTAACCGAGCGCGAGTTACTTTTTATGGAAGGTGACAAGTGAGGTATCCGTATCCCGGAGGCGTAGGATTTCCTTAGCTCAGTCGGCCTTGCCGTTCAAGGTCTCTTTCTCCTGGTTTTAGAACCTTTGGCCGCTCTACGATGAGCCGAAGCTGAAGGCAGCGGTGGCGTGGACAGAGGTGGTGTCGGCTAGAACAGAGGCTTTCTCGGCGCGGGAGCGGGTGGCTTCCCAGGCCGAGTAGATGCGGCAGCGGCAGCGGCAGCTGGAGCTTGGCCAGATCACCCGTGAGCGGGACCAATCCCGGAGCCAAGTTGCCGAAGCCGTGAGCCGGGCTGAGATCCTTGGGGGACAGCTGGCTGAGGCTATGGAGCGGCTGACCGAGGCGTCTGCTCGCATCGCCGACTGAGGCTGGGCCAGATTCTGCCGAAGGTGGAAACGACGCCGAGGGTGCTGCTCCTCCCCCTGCCGATGTCTGAGCCTGCAGGAACAATGCGTCTGAAGTATGCGTATGTTTTTTGCGGCCGCCGAGGCCTAAACATATTTAGCGTTCGGATTATAAAGCTGTGTTTTTCTTTCCTCTTGTTTCGAGCATTTAGGACTTGTTTGTCGGTAGCAGAATCGCATTATCCGAGCGAGAGTTACTTTTTGCGGAAGGTGATGAGTGAGGTATCAGTATCTCGGAGACGTAGGAGTCCCTCGGCTCGGTCGCCATTGCCGTTTATGTGCTCTCTCACTCGTTTTTTGGACCATGTTATCGATATAGTCGAAAAATGCACGAAAGTCATTTTCTACCCGAGCGTTAGGACTTGTTCGGTAGTAGGATCGCTTATCCGAGACTGAGTTACTTTTCGCGGAAGGTGATGAGTGAGGTATCCATATCCCGGAGGCGTAGGAGTCCCTCGGCTCGGTCGGCCTTGCCGCTTACGTGCTCTCTCACCCGTTCATAGGATCCTGCTATCGATATAGTCGAAAGCACGAAAGTCGTTTCTACCCGAGCATTAGGACTTGTTCGATAGCAGAACTGCTTATCCGAGCGTGATTTACTTTTTCGCGGAAGGTGACGAGTGAGGTATCTGTATCCCGGAGGCGTAGGAGTCCCTCGGCTCGGACAGCCTTGCCGCTTAAGGTCTCTCCCGCTCGTTTTCAGGGTTCCATTATCGATATAGTCGGAAGGCACGGGAGTTGTTTAGTAGAAAACTTTTCTTGGTAGAAAACTTTTCCAAAGAAAATTTTGACGCGGAGGGGGTTCCCCCCTTCTAGCCCCCGAGGGAGGGTCGGGCTTTGCCGAGGCAAGGCTAATCCTTCCTTGACGGTTAGACTTTATTTATGTATGTAAAGAAAACGAGGAACATGAACGACTTGAAACATTTTAAGGGAAGAAGCAACGTAGTTGTTCGATGTTCCAAGCGTTGACGTAGACCTCGCCTTGATCGTTGGCCAGCTTGTATGTCCCGGGCTTCAGAACTTTGGCGATGATGAACGGCCCCTCCTAGGGAGGAGTAAGCTTGTGGCGCCCTCGGGCGTCTTGTCGCAGCCGAAGCACCAAGTCTCCCACTTGGAAGCCTCGGGGCCGAACCCTTCGGGCGTGGTAGCGTCGCAGAGACTGCTGATACCGCGCCGAGTGTAGTAAGGCCACGTCCCGAGCCTCTTCTAGCTGGTCCAAGAAATCTTCTTGGCTAGTCTGGCTGCCTCGGTCGTCGTACGCCTTTGTCCTCGGGGAACCGTATTCTAAGTCCGTGGGTAAGATAGCCTCGGTCCCATAGACTAGGAAAAAGGGCGTGAAGCCCGTGGCCCGGCTCGGCGTCGTCCTCAGACTCCAGACCACCAAGGGTAGTTCTTTCATCCACCGCTTGCCAAACTTGTTGAGGTCGTTGTAGATCCTCGGTTTTAGTCCCTGCAAAATCATACCGTTGGCGCGCTGCACCTGCCCATTTGTCATCGGGTGAGCTACGGCGGCCTAGTCCACACGGATGTGGTGGTCCTCGCAGAAGTCCAGGAACTTTTTCCGGTGAACTACGTGCCATTGTCGGTGATAATGGAATTTGGGACTCCAAAGCGATGGATGATATTGGTGAAGCCACCGCCTGCTCGGACCTGATGCTGGTTAAGGGTCGGACCTCGATCCACTCGAAGAATTTGTCGATGGCGACCAGCAGGTGCGTGAAGCCTCCGGGTGCCTTCTACAAGGGACCGACGAGGTCCAGACCCCACACGGCAAACGGCCAGGTGATAGGTATCGTCTGTAGTGCCTGAGCGGGCAGGTGCGTCTGTCGCGCGTAGAATTGACACCCCCGGTAGGAGCGTACAATCCTAGTGGCGTCGGCCACTGCAGTTGGCCAGTAGAAACCTTATCGGAAAGCGTTTCCCACGAGGGCTCGAGGTGCTGCATGGTGACCACAAGCCCCCGAGTGTATTTCTTGTAACAGCTCTTTTCCTCGGGCAATGGATATGCATCGCTGGAGAATGCCCGAGGGGCTGCAGTGGTACAGCTTTTCATCACCCAGCAAAACGAATGACTTGGCGCGCCGGGCCTGTCGCCGAGCTTCGGCCTTGTCGAGGGGCAGCTCTCCTCGGAGGAGATATTCCAGGTACGGGGTCCGCCAGTTTGGGACCGGTGTGACCCCATTCCGCTCCTCCTCGATACGCAGGGCCTCGCCCTCGGCGGTCGTGGGTACCTCGGGCTCGGGCGCGTCGTTGATTTGGACGGATGGCTGATATATATCCTTGAAAAAGACGTTCAGGGGAACTGTTGTTCGCCCCGGGGCTATTTTCGCCAGCTCATCTGCGGTTTTGTTGTACCGTCGAGCAACATGGTTGAGTTCCAGCCCATAGAACTTGTCTTCCAAGCGCTGAACTTCGTCGCAGTAGGCCTCCATTTTTCGATCGGGCAATGGACGAGCTGCGAGTCGCCACGAGCGTCGAGGCGTCGAACCCCTAGCTCGACGGCGATGCGCAGGCCATTAACCAGGGCTTCGTACTCGGCCACATTGTTTGATGCCGAAAAATGGAGGCGCAGTACGTAACGAACATGTTCTCCGAGGGATGAGATGAAGAGCAAGCCCGCGCCTGCTCTGGTTTTCATCAGCGACCCGTCAAAGTACATGGTCCAAAGCTCGGGTTGGATTGGGGCCGTCGGTAACTGGGTGTCAGTCCACTCAGCAAGGAAGTCGGCCAAGACTTGGGATTTTATGGCCTTCCGAGGGGCAAATGAAAGTGTTTCTCCCATGAGTTCCGCCGCCCATTTTGGTATCCTACCCGAGGCCTCTCGGCTCTGGATGATTTCTCCCAGGGGGAAAGATGACACCACAGTAACCGGATGAGACTCGAAGTAGTGTCGCAGCTTCCGCCTCATCAGAATCACTGCGTAGAGCAGCTTCTGGATCTGCGGGTAGTGGACTTTGGTCTCAGATAGCACTTCACTGATGAAGTAGACTGGCCTCTGGACGAGCAGTGCATGCCCTTCTTCTCGTCTCTCGACTATGGCCGCGGCGCTGACCACTTGAGTGGTTGCGGCTACGTAGATCAAGAGGGCTTCTCCCGCAGCGGGGGGCACCAAGATGGGTGCATTTGTAAGGAGTGCCTTTAAGTTTCGAGGGCTTTCTCGGCCTCGGGAGTCCAAGTGAAGCGCTCGGCCTTCCTTAAGAGGCGATACAGGGGCAATCCTTTTTCGCCAAGGCGTGAGATGAAACGGCTC
>JAOPSE010000092.1:274698-424396 GCA_029449295.1 Zea luxurians
AATCGATAGTTACCTTCACCTGACGGAAGATCGGGCACCCCCTTCCTATCAAGTGGTATTCAAAGACTCAGGTATTACCGTCAGGATTACCCTAGTTTATTTTATGTTTTTCTTCCTATAACTCCAGAAAACTGTCATACAAAAACAAATTCCACTGTCCTAGAACCCTGTTTAGCCTTGCAATTTCGTTTCAGATTGCTTTGTTGAGTTTATGTCCGTGTTCGAGTCTTGTTGCTGGTTTAGGTCGTGTCGTCATCGTAGTTCAACCGCTCCATCGCTGTTATTTGTTTCCGCCGCTATCCCATCCACCTTTCCCAGATTACAAGTCGAGACACCACATTACTCGATTTGCCCTCGCTAGCCGCCTTGTGTGAACTCTCACCACGCTAGCCCTAGATTAGGTTGCAAGCCGCCTTGCATCGTAGCCCCTCCTTGTTTCATCATCTGGTGCTTACCTATTGCTTATACCAGGGAGGTTTGTGCCCCTGTGCTCCATAGCCGCCGCATACGGTTCCTGCCAATTTGTGCCTTTTAAAACCATAACTTGAGGTACCTTCCATAAAACAGGCATAACTTTTCGCTCGGTGCTCCGTTTGAGTTCAATACAACTCTGTTTAAGTGTTTTAAGGAATTTCAGAGATCCTTTGTGATTTTCTCTAGGCCACAATACAACTATGTTTCAAGTGAAATTTTGTGTGCTTCCATCCTTTTTGTTTTTGGATCAGTGGTAAAAAAATTCAGAATATTTCGAGCTCTTTTGCTGGTACTCCTTTGGAAACGCGCCTTTGATTTCTACTAGTGCTGAAAAATCTGCTCTATTTACAGAACTGCCATTCTGTTGTTTTGTTACTTTTACCTTGTTGTGCTTCGATAGGACACGTCTTAGCCAGCAATTGTGATTTGTGCTTTGGACACTTATTGAACTTCGCTAATCTGCCTCGATTTTTGCTAATCCTTTATATTAGTTTTTTTGGCCTTCCAAGCTCCACATACTTTCTTCTCATCAATACAGCTGTCACCTTGCAATCGCGGTTTTCACTCCCTCTTGGTAAGTATCACGAACCAGCCTCCGATTTGTACCATCCTTTGCTTGTATTTCGTCAGACACTTGTAAGAGCTTGGTAAGATACATTAGAGCGTGTTCCTGTGTTCCACCTGAGAGGAGCGTCTAGTGAAATTATTAGGGATAATCGTCACTGTTTGTTTCCTGTTTTTGTGTTTCGATGGCAGGCGACGAAGAAGAAGCAAGGATCCCTTACAAACTTCGATGAATGTGTTAGCTGCCAAGATCTTGAGGCAAACAATAAGCTCCTGAAGGAGCAAATGGAGGAGACGGTCCACAAGTCAGTGCATGATGCCTTCATTGACATGAACCTTGGCAAGACTTACGAGAGGCTGGATCGACGATTGTCCCAGATCGTCGATAGACTTGCTGTATTGGAGACGCAACAACAAGCACCGCCACCACCACCTACTCGTCCACGTCTTCCCGATGATGCGGTGTTTGATGAAGAAGGTAATTATGATGAAGCGGCCACCAGAGATTTGCGCCTACGTCGCCGTCTTCATCAAAACACAGAAGGTATGCCACACCGCCAGCAAGGTAATAACAATCGTGCTCCCTGACGACCCTTATGCTAAGATTAAATTTTCTATACCATCTTTTTCGGGTCATTATGATGCTGAGGGATATCTTGATTGGGAGATGACGATAGAACAGAAATTTGCTGCCCACCTTGTACCTGAACGACATCAAGTTAGACAAGCCACTAGTGAATTTAAAGATTTTGCTATTGTCTAGTGGACTGGTCTAGTTGGGTATGGTAGAGCACCTACGACTTGGAAGATCTTAAGGTAGCTATGCGCGATAGATTTGTTCCCCATCTTATCATAGAGAATTGCGTAAGAAATTGATGCGTTTAGAGCAAGGGGATAAATCTGTTCAAGATTATTATGCTGAGCTTCAGAAGGGATTGCAGCGTTTGTGGGGATAGTAGAGGGACATGAGGACGCTCTTTGCCATTTTTATTCAGGTTTGCGGCGTGACATTCAGGACATTGTGGATTACAAAGAATTTAACACTGTCAACAAGTTGTTCCAGTTTGCTATGCTTGCAGAGAAGAATTGCAGGGACGCCAACATCGACCTAGGGCTACTTTTGTTGCATCCTCAACATCATGGACGCACACACTTGCCTCGAGTCATACACCTTCGACCACTCCAGCGTCACATGACCTCCCTCGACACCTGCTGCACATGTTGGTAACCTTCCTTTGTAGGTACCCGCCAAGAAACAGACTTCACCAGCACCTGCAGCACCTTCTAGTGGTCGTTCTTCGGGTATTGTCTGCCACCGCTGTCATGGGATTGGTCACGTGAAGAAGAATTGCCCGAGTCAGTGAACATACATTGCTACGGATGATGGCTACATTAGTGCTTCCGACAGTGAGGGTGACGATGATGACTCCAGTGATGTTGCTGCTAATGATGATGCCATGCTTGGTGTTGATGCTACGGTGAACCTTCGAAGCATCATGGTGCAGCGTGTTCTTAGTTCTCAGCCTGAATCATCAGAGAAGCAGCAACGCCATAATTTGTTCCAGACTTTCTTCGACATCGAGAATCGGTGTGCACGTGTTATTATTGATGGTGGAAGCTGCAATAATTTGGTGAGTTCAGATTTGGTCAAGAAGCTTGGCTTGACCACACGAGAGCATCCCCACCCTTATCACATTCAATGGTTTAACAACAGTGGTAAGTTCAAGGTAACAAAAACAGCAAGGGTGCATTTTTCTATTGGCTCTTACCATGACGTTGCTGATTTCGATGTGGTGAGTATGGATGCTTGCTCTCTTTTACTGGGACATCCTTGGAGTTTGATACTGATGTTATTCACCATGGTAGATCTAATAAATATGCTTTCATGCATAAGGGAAAGAAAATTGTGTTGCTTCCTATGACTCCCACTGAAATTGTCCACTTTGAACATGAGAAAAAGACTAATGCTAAGCAAAAATGTGTTTTGAACTCTGAAATCAGCAACCTATTAAGTTAAAAACTCCTACTTTGCTAGCCACTAATCTGATCTTGATGAGTCACATGCCTCTGTTGGACTTTGATATGCCTTAGTGTGCAAAAATGCTTTCTATTCCATTGATGATACGTCTATTGCTTTGCCACCGCCTATTGCTAACCTTTTGCAAGAGTATATGGATGTGTTTCCCTCTAAGATACCCCCTGGATTACCACCTGAGTTGCCTCCAGATTTTCGGGGTTAGTCCCACCTTTAACATTTTCATATTTGAAGCCATATATGGGTGGCGAGGATGAGATCAAGTCGAGGACGACTCTAATTCAAGAGGAGGAGGATGATGAGGATATCACTTCTATACATACAATGAATGGACCGATAACACGATCGCGTGCATGACAGCTAATTCTCCAGGTACGTTCTACCCTAGTCAATTGTGTTTCAGAGCTTACGCTTGGGCCATGGATGTTTTGATGATTAGGAACCTTGGAGAGGATCAGCAAGACTTGGGAAAGGCCTAGGTGTTGAGGAGGAGCAGCAAGGGCGCCCACAACAGGAAGGAGATCAAGTCCGACTCGGCTGTGACTCCATCTCGGGTTCTAGGACCAGTCTGCACTAAAATGGACGCCCAAGATGCATCCGGACTCCGATTGCAACGGGCTTGATATGGTTGGAAAGATTAAAGAGATTATCTAACCAACCCAACTGGTTTTACCCTAAAATTAATCCTAAGTCAATGGAAATCGTCGAAACAATTCAGTGCTCAGATTCTGTTTTGGTGCTGCGACACAGTCTGTTGGGCCGTGTATCTCGTCGGAGCCCATTAGGGGCGAGTCCAGGGGTCACGGACGCCCTAATACTATATTTATTCAGCAGCCACCACCACAATTAGGTTTGGGTTTTGCTTAAGTTAGATCTGTCAAGAACAGTCACTGTAGATCGGTTTGTGAGACCCCAACTTGTGAGCTTAATCATTCATCCGCAATATTCTAGATTGTGTCTTTCTTGTTCTTGCTTTTGACTTTGATTCTCAGGCAGGAATTAGCCCTCGTGGCGAGGTCAATCGTGCAGTGCATGGTTGATAACTAGAGGAGAAGTGGTGCTGCGATTGCGGGGTTCTAGTCGTGTTGATTGGAAGTCGGATCATCTGTGTGACATCTCCACCAAATCGATAGTTACCTTCACCTGACGGAAGATCGGGCACCCCTGTTCCTATCAAGTGACTTGGTCGTCTACCTTGCCACCGGGTTGGACAGTCGAGTGGGATCCTACCTCAGCAGGAGAGGAGCAGGAGGAGTGATGGGCCAGGCTTCCCCATCCTCCCTTACTTATCGTTAGTTAATTTCTGCTGCATTCCGAACAATGATTACTACTTTTGCAAAACTCCGATGATGTTGTAATAACCTTAAGTACTTTAAAATCATGGTTTTATGCTTTATTGTATTTGCTCTGTGCCTCACCTTCAAGTGAGTATGTAGTACTTGATCCTGTTAGTGGCCTCGTCGGACTAGATCCGAGGGACTGACGTTTTATTCCTATTTAAGTGTGGTCTAGCCTCTAAGGTGGGACTTAGGCACTTAAGTTGGAATAATTCGGGCGGTTCCTCTACAGTGGTCATGTGAAAGAACCAACTACTATACTATAGGCAGTTACATGTACATATTTATGGATATGTCATGCCTTGTTTAGTTTACCTGGTCATATAATGATATTAATATATGTTCTGCATAGATCTCCTATTTTTGACAGGGTTGCTAATGGTAAAGCTCGAGAAGTTTCAAATACAATTAACAGACACAACTATGACATGAGCTACTATTTAGCAGATAGAATATATTATATATCCTTTTTGGTCTACTTTATAAAGAAGCTTCCAGCTAATTTGAAAGATAATATTTTTTTTGCTAAAGCTCAAGAAGCACACAGAAAAGTTGTCGAACGTGTATTTGGTGTATTTACGAAGGTATTCTAACGAAACACATGTTTAATGGGTAAAGAAGCAAACAAATAGCGCAGCGCATACGGTTGGGGGCTCGGGGCCCAGGATTGCAAAACCGCCGAAAACCGGTGGTAAACTCCTCGGTTTACCGAAACCGTCAGGGGCAGTAACGGTTTTACCAGCGGTTTTTTTGAATTCAGTCTAAATTTAAAAAATTTAACAAATTTTAAAAAACAATATATGATAAAAAAAACTATATGTTTTACTCAGTAATTTAGTATATAAGATATTTAATTAAATCAGTTTAGCCAACAAAAAATAGAACAAAGTATGGACCCGTTAACAAAAAATCTAAACATCCCTCTTGGGCCTCTCCTCTGGGACCTCCCCAGCTCCCCTCACTTTCCCCTTCACTTACCTAAGAGCTATCACCGCCGCACACGCAAAAAGCCGCCGCCTCCGCGTCTTTTACCAGCGGCTAAGCGCGGCAAACCGCCGGCCAGGAGCGGTTTACTGCCTGCTTCGCCGCTGCCCCCCGCCGCCGTCGCAGATCTCCTCGCTGATGGTTTCAATCGCAAAACTGGCGGTAAACCGCCCACGGGAAGAGGTAAATCACGTTTTACCACCGGTAAACCGGTTATGGTACCAAGATTTAGCTCTGTTTTAAATATTTAGTGCCTAGATTTGGATTTTTAATGTTTAGATTTTCAGATTTCATTCATGCTTGTGTTAATAACTGTTATTGTTAGATTTCGTTCATGGATTTTTTAATATTTAGTGCCTAGCTTTGTTTTAGTTATAGCATATGTAACTCATAATATTATTTACTACTACTATAAATATGATTTGGTATTGTTATTATAGATGTGATGGCTTATGGTTTATGTATTAGTTATGGTTTAGTTATTGTTTCAAGTTATATGATATTTTTGCCACATCTGTATTCTGTAGGAGACATGTCGGATGAAGATAGAGATAGAGAAAGAGAAAGAGTTTGGTTGCACGGAGAGAAGGTTGGCGTAGGTTTCAAATGCAAGTATTGTAGAGAAACAAAGAGCGAAGGGAGTGGTACCCGATTGAAGGAGCATCTCGCGCATAGAGGGAAGAATGTCAAGAAATGTCCCTCTGTTCCTCTAGACATAAAGGCATACTTCCAACTTGACATAGATAAGACAAAGGAAAAGAAGAGTTCTAGGTTCAGGCAGCAGCTGAGGGCAGATGAGGCAGCACGAACCCATTTTGGGGACGATGAGTATGAGGATGAACTTAAAGCGGCTCTGCATCAGTCACGTGTGGAGCACAAATTTAGTCAGAGGGCTAGTGCAAGGTATGACAGGGGTGGTGGATCCTCTAGCCAGAGGGTATCTCCAGGGCCACTTGATAGGATGATGGGAAGGAGTAGGGAACAAGTACCTGAACGTGTTAGTGAAAGGGAAATAGGCTTACACTTTTTCCTATATGAATTTTGGTGGTTGAATTGCCCAACAAAAATTAATTGGACTAACTAGTTTGCTCTAGATTATGAGTTCTACAGGTGCCAAAGGTTCACAACAAACCAATACAAAAATAAAAGAAAGGGTTCAAAACAAAGGTGCGAAGTTAAACCGAAGGCAACCCTGGTCTGGCGCACCGGACAGTGTCCGATGCACCAGGGAACCCAACTCCGAACTTGCCACCTTCGGGAATTCAAGGAGCCGCTCCGCTATAATTCACCGGACTGTCCGGTGTAGCACCGGACTGTCCGGTGTGGCAGCGGAGTAACGGCTACACAGCGCCAACGGTCGTCAGCAACGGAACAGTAAAAGTGTATAGTGCGCGCCTGCGCGCGCAGAAGTCAGAGCAGCGCCAGAAGGCGCACCGGACAGTGAATTGTGACTATCTGGTGCACCACTGGACTGTCCGGTGGCCCACCTGTCAGAAGCTCCAACGGTCGGAATCCAATGGCCTGGTGACGTGGCTGGCGCACTGGACAGTGTCTGGTGGCGCACCGGACTGTCCGGTGCACCATACGATAGAAGCCCTCACCAACGGTCAACTTGGTGGTTGGGGCTATAAATACCCCCCAACCACCACACTTCAATGAATCCAAGTTTTTAGCCTTCAAACCTCATACAAGAGCTCTAGACTTCATTCAAAGACACAAACAAGATATCAAATCCTCTCCCAAGTCCAAAGATCATTCCAATCAAATAGTGACTAGTGAGAGAGACAATTGTGTTCATTTGAGTTCTTGCGCTTGGATTGCTTTTCTTCTTCCTTCTTTCTTGTTTCCAACTCAATTGTAATCAAGGCAAGAGACACCAATTGTGTGGTGGTCCTTGTGGGGACTTAGTGTCCCGATTGATTGAGAAGAGAAGCTCACTCGGTCTAGGTGACCGTTTGAGAGAGGG
The DNA here is from genome assembly GCA_029449295.1 of Zea luxurians. NCBI lineage: Eukaryota > Viridiplantae > Streptophyta > Magnoliopsida > Poales > Poaceae > Zea > Zea luxurians. The sequence goes on from JAOPSE010000092.1 coordinate 282,059, forward strand.
AAAGGGTTGAAAGAGACCCAGTCTTTGTGACCACCTCAACGGGGAGTAGGTTTGCAAGAACCGAACCTCGGTAAAACAAATCACCGTGTCATCCACTCTTATTCTTTTGTGATTTGTTTTCCCCCTCTCTTTCGGACTCAATTATATTTCTAACGCTAATCTCGACTTGTAGTTGTGCTTAAACTTTATAAATTTCAGATTTGCCTATTCACCCCCCTCTAGGCGACTTTCAATTGGTATAAGAGCCTGGTACTTAATTAGAGCCTAACCGCTCGAAGTGATGTTGGGAGCATCCGCTAAGAGGGAGATCGGGACCGGTGACAAGTCCGCAAGCTCGGGGAGAACACACTCAAGGGAGTCCGCCCACAAGCACAAGGAGGAATCCTCTTCCTCCATCAAGTCCCAACGGAAGGGTGACAAGAAGAAGAAGATGAAGAAGGTGGTCTACTACGAGACCGACTCTTCGTCACCCTCCACCTCCGGCTCGGAATCGGCATCTGCCACTTCTAAGCGCCATGAGCGCAAGAAGTATAGTAAGATGCCCCTTCGCTATCCTCGTATTTCAAAACGCACTCCATTACTTTCCGTCCTATTAGGCAAACCACCTATGTTTGAAGGTGAAGATTATTCTATGTGTAGTGATAAAATGAGGCACCACCTAACCTCACTCCACAAAAGCATATGGGATATTGTTGAGTATGGAGCACAGGTACCAAAGAAGGGAGACAAGGATTACGATTCGGAGGAGGTCGAACAAATCCAACACTTCAACTCCCAAGCCACTATTATACTCCTCGCCTCTCTAAGTCGAGAGGAGTATAATAAGGTGCAAGGGTTGAAGAGCGCAAAGGAAATTTGGGACGTGCTCAAGACTGCACACGAAGGAGACGAGGTGACCAAGATCACCAAGCGGGAGACGATCGAGGGGGAGCTCGGTCGCTTCATGCTTCACCAAGGGGAGGAGCCACAAGCGATGTACAACCGGCTCAAAACCTTGGTGAACCAAGTGCGCAACCTCGGGAGCACCAAATGGGATGACCATGAAATGGTCAAGGTTATTCTAAGATCACTTGTTTTTCTTAATCCTATACAAGTTCAATTAATTCGTGGTGATCCTAGATACAAACTAATGTCTCCTGAGGAAGTGATAGAAAAATTTGTGAGCTTTGAATTAATGATCAATGGCTCCAAGAAGATCATCGAGCAAGGCGCCTCCTCCGTACCCGAGGCACAACCCATTGCATTCAAGGCAACGGAGGAGAAGAAAGAAGACTCTACATCAAGTAGGGTCCCCATCGACGCCTCCAAGCATTGCGCTCATCATTAAGAGCTTTCGCCAAATCCTCAAGCAAAGGAGGGGGAAGGACTACAAGCCCCGCTCCAAGAAACTTTGCTACAAGTGTGGTAAGCCCGGTCATTTCATTGCTAAATGTCCATTATCTAGTGATAGTGACAGGGGCGACGACAAGAAGGGAAAGAGAAGAGAAAAGAAGAGATATTACAAGAAGAAGGGCGGCGATGCCCATGTTTGCCGGGAGTGGGACTCCGACGAGAGCTCCACCAACTCCTCCTCCGACGAGGATGCCGCAAACATCGCCGTCACCAAAGGCCTTCTCTTCCCCAACGTCGGCCACAAGTGCCTCATGGCAAAGGACGGCAAAAAGAAGGTAAAATCTAGATCCTCCACTAAATATGCAACTTCTAGTGATGAGGAAAATTCTAGTGATGATGAGGATAACTTGCTCACCCTTTTTGCCAACTTAAACATGCAACAAAAGGAAAAATTAAATGAATTAGTTAGTGCCATTCATGAGAAGGATGAACTCTTAGATAGCCAAGAGGACTTCCTTATTAAAGAAAATAAGAAGCATGTTAAAGTCAAAAATGCTTATGCTCAGGAGATAGAAAAATGTGAAAAATTAACTAGTGAGCTAAGCACTTGCCATGATATCATTTCCAACCTTAGAAATGAGAATGCTTAATTAATTGCTAAGATTGAGAAATCAAATATATGTGATGATTCAATTGTCAATCTTAGAAATGATAATGCTAGTTTAATTGCTAAGATTGATAAATTGAATGTTTCTCTTGCTAGCCTTAAGATAGAAAATGAAGAATTGGTTATTAAGGCTAAAAATTTAAATGTTTGCAATGATATTGTTTCCAATCTTAGAAATGAAAATGTCATGTTACATGCTAAGATTGATGAATTAAAAGTTTGCAAACCCTCTACATCTACCGTTAGTCATGTCTCTCTATTTGCACTAGATGTAGAGATGTTAATATTGATGCTATTCATGATCACATTGCTATGATTAAACAACAAAATGATCATATAGCAAAATTAGATGCTAAAATTGCCGAGCATGAATTAGAGAATGAAAATTTTAAATTTGCTCATAGTATGCTTTATAGTGGGAGACGCCCTGGCATTAAGGATGGCATTGGCTTCCAACAGGGAGACAATGTCAAGCTTAATGCCCCTCCTAAAAGATTGTCTAATTTTGTTAAGGGCAAGGCTACCATGCCTCAGGTTAACGAGGGCTATATTTTATATCCTGTTGGTTATCCTGAGGATAAGATTAGGAGGATTCATGCAAATAGGACTCATTCTCATCATGCTTTTATTTACAAGAATGAGCCTTCTAGCTCTAGGCGTTCTACACATGTTAAAATGCCTAAAAAGAAAACTCCTATTGCATCAAATGAGCCTAACATTTCATTTAAGACTTTTGATGCTTCTTATGTGCTCACTAATAAATCAGGCAAAGTAGTTGCCAAATATGTTGGGGGCAAACACAAGGGCTCAAAGACTTATGTTTGGGTACCTAAGGTGCTTGTTTCTAATGTTAAAGGACCCAAGACCGTTTGGGTACCTAAGAACAAGGCCTAAACTTGTTTTGTAGGTTTATGCATCCGGGGGCTCAAGTTGGATCATTGACAGCGGGTGCACAAACCACATGACTGGGGAGAAAAGGATGTTCTCCTCCTATGAGAAAAACCAAGATCCCCAACGAGCTATCACATTCAGGGATGGAAATCAAGATTTGGTCAAAGGATTGGGTAAAATTGCTATATCACCTGACCATTCTATTTCCAATGTTTTTCTTGTAGATTCATTAGATTACAATTTGCTTTCTGTTTCTCAATTATGTAAAATGGGCTACAATTGTCTTTTTACGGATGTAGGTGTTACTGTCTTTAGAAGAAGTGATGATTCAGTAGCTTTTAAGGGAGTGTTAGAGGGTCAGCTATACTTAGTTGATTTCAATAGAGCTGAACTCGACACTTGCTTAATTGCTAAGACTAACAAGGGTTGGCTCTAGCATCGCCGACTAGCCCACGTTGGAATGAAGAATCTTCACAAGCTTCTAAAGGGAGAGCACATTTTGGGACTAACCAATGTTCATTTTGAGAAAGACAGGATTTGTAGTGCATACCAAGCAGGAAAGCAAATTAGTGTTCATCATCCACACAAGAACATCATGACGACTGACAGGCCACTGGAGCTACTCCACATGGATTTATTCGGACCGATAGCTTACATAAGCATCGGCGGGAGTAAGTATTGTCTAGTTATTGTGGATGATTATTCTCGCTTCACTTGGGTATTCTTTTTGCAGGAAAAATCACAAACACAAGAGACTTTGAAAAGATTCTTGAGACGGGCTCAAAATGAGTTTGGCTTGAGGATCAAAAAAATAAGAAGCGACAACGGGACGGAGTTTAAGAACTCACAAATAGAAGGCTTTCTTGAGGAGGAGGGCATCAAGCATGAATTCTCTTCTCCCTACACACCATAACAAAATGGTGTAGTGGAGAGGAAGAATAGAACTCTTCTGGACATGGCAAGAACCATGCTTGATGAGTACAAGACTTCGGATCGGTTTCGGGCCGAGGTGGTCAACACCGCCTGCTACGCCATCAACCGGTTATATCTACACCGAATCCTCAAGAAGACATCTTATTAACTCCTCACCGGTAAAAAGCCCAATGTTTCATATTTTAGAGTCTTTGGTAGCAAATGCTTTATTCTTGTTAAAAAAGGTAGAAAATCTAAATTTGCTCCTAAGGCTGTAGAAGGCTTTTTACTTGGTTATGATTCAAACACAAGGGCATATAGAGTCTTTAACAAGTCCACTGGACTAGTTGAAGTTTCTTGTGACATTGTGTTTGATGAGACTAACGGCTCTCAAGTAGAGCAAGTTGATCTTGATGAATTAGATGATGAAGAGGCTCCATGCGTCGCGCTAAGGAACATGTCCATTGAGGATGTGTGTCCTAAGGAATCCGAGGAGCCTCCACATGCACAAGATCAACCATCTTCTTCAATGCAAGCATCTCCACCAACTCAAGATGAGGATCAAGCTCAAAATGATGATGATGAAGATCAAGAGGAGCCACCTCAAGAGGAGGACAATGATCAAGGGGGAGATGCTAATGATCAAGACGAGGAAGATGAACAAGATCCAAGGCCGCCACACCCAAGAGTCCACCAAGCAATCCAACGAGATCACCCCGTGAACACCATCCTCGGCGACATTCATAAGGGGGTAACCACTCGATCTCGTGTTGCTCATTTTTGTGAACATTACTCTTTGTTTCCTCTATTGAGCCACACAGGGTAGAGGAAGCACTTCAAGATTCAGATTGGGTGTTGGCGATGCAAGAGGAGCTCAACAACTTCACGAGGAATGAGGTATGGCATTTAGTTCCACGTCCTAACCAAAATGTTGTAGGAACCAAGTGGGTCTTCCTCAATAAGCAAGATGAGCATTGTGTGGTGACAAGGAACAAAGCCTGACTTGTGGCCAATGGATATTCACAAGTCGAAGGTTTGGATTTTGGTGAAACCATGCACCCGTAGCTAGGCTTGAGTCAATTGGTATTTTACTTGCCTATGCTACTTACCATGGCTTCAAGCTTTATCAAATGGACGTAAAGAGTGTCTTCCTCAATGGACCAATCAAGGAGGAGGTCTATGTTGAGCAACCCCCCGGCTTTGAAGATAGCGAGTATCCTAACCATGTCTATAAACTCTCTAAGGCGCTTTATGGGCTCAAGCAAGCCCCAAGAGCATGGTATGAATGCCTAAGAGATTTTCTTATCGCTAATGGCTTCAAAGTAGGAAAAGCCGATCCCACTCTCTTTACTAAAACAATTGCAAATGATTTGTTTGTATGCCAAATTTATGTTGATGATATTATATTTGGGTCTACTAACAAATCTACCTGTGAAGAGTTTAGTAGGATTATGGTTCAAAAATTCGAGATGTCTATGATGGGGGAGTTGAAGTATTTCTTAGGATTTCAAGTCAAGCAACTTCAAGAGGGCACCTTCATCAGCCAAACGAAGTACATTCAAGACATACTCACCAAGTTTGGGATGAAGGATGCCAAACCCATCAAGACACCCATGTGAACCAATGGGCATCTCGACCTCGACACGGGAGGTAAATCCATAGATCAAAAGGTATATCGGTCGATGATAGGTTCTTTACTCTATTTATGTGCTTCACAACCGGACATTATGCTTTCCGTATGCATGTGTGCAAGATTCCAAGCCGATCCTAAGGAAGTTCACCTTAGGGCCGTGAAACGAATCTTGAGATATTTAGTTTATACTCCTAAGTTTGGCCTTTGGTACCCTAGGGGATCCACTTTTGATTTAATTGGTTATTCCGATGCTGATTGGGCAGGGTGTAAGATTGATAGAAAGAGCACATCAGGGACTTGCCAGTTCTTGGGAAGATCTCTGGTGTCTTGGGCTTCTAAGAAACAAAATTATGTAGCTCTTTCTACCGCCGAAGACGAGTATATTGCCGCAGGCCATTGTTGCGTGCAATTGCTTTGGATGAGGCAAACCCTTAGGGACTATGGTTACAAATTAACCAAAGTTCCTCTCCTATGTGATAATGAGAGTGCAATCCGCATGGCGGATAATCCCGTTGAGCATAGCCGCACTAAGCACATAGCCATTCGGTATCACTTTTTGAGGGATCACCAACAACGGGGAGATATCGAGATTGCATATATTAACACTAAAGAACAATTAGCCGATATCTTTACCAAGCCATTAGATGAGAAAACTTTTACCTAACTTAGGCATGAGCTAAATATTCTTGATTCTAGGAATTTTGATTGATATTTTGCACACATAGTTCATTTATATACCTTTGATCATATCTCTTTCATGTGCTATGACTAATGTGTTTTCAAGTGCATATTATGCTAAGTCACAGATTGAAAGGGAAATGGAGTCCTCGGCGAAGACAAAAGGCTTCCACTCCACTCCATCGAATTATTCACCCTTCGCTGTTGCTCCACAACGCTATCCAAATTTGGTATAATCTTCACTCCTATATTATTTACCAAAGGGGGAGAAAGTTTGACCAGGGGCTTATATTTCACTCACAAGTATCCATTTTTGGCGATTCATGCCAAAGGGGGAGAAAGTATTAGCCCAAAGCAAAAGGACCGCACCACCACCAATTTCAAAAATGTAGTCTTTCAAATTTATGTTAAGAGAAGATTTTTCAATTGGTATCTTATTTTTTATATAATTTCAAATTGGTATGACCTCTATCAAAATTAATATCTAAAACCCACTTGAACACTAAGAGGAGAATTTCATTGAGGGGGAGTTTTGTTTAGCCAAAGGAAAAGCATTTGAAACAGGGGGAGAAAATTTCAAATCTTGAAAATACTTCTCAAAATCTTATTCATATACCTTTGACTATTTGCAAAAGACTTTGAAAAGAATTTCCAAAACATTTGCAAAACAAAACAAGTGGTGCAAGCGTGGTCCAAAATTTTAAATAAGAAGAAAGCCATCCATGCATATCTAGTAGAAATGATTATTGGTTTCATTCCAAGCAACCTTTGCACTTACCTTATGCAAACAAGTTCAATTCTGCACTTTTATATTTGCTTTGGTTTGTGTTGGCATCAATCACCAAAAAGGGGGAGATTGAAAGGGAAATAGGCTTACACTTTTTCCTATATGAATTTTGGAGGTTGAATTGCCCAACACAAATTAATTGGACTAACTAGTTTGCTCTAGATTATGAGTTCTACAGGTACCAAAGGTTCACAACAAACCAATACAAAAATAAAAGAAAGAGTTCAAAACAAAGGAGCAAAGTTAAACCGAAGGCAACCCTGGTCTGGCGCACCGGACAGTCCGGTGTGCCACCGGACAGTGTCCGGTGCACCAGGGAACCCAACTCCGAACTTGCCACCTTCGGGAATTCTGGGAGCCGCTCCGCTATAATTCACTGGACTGTCCGGTGTAGCACCAGACTGTCTGGTGTGCCAGCGGAGTAACGGCTACACAGTGCCAACGGTCGTCTTTAACGGAACAGTAAAAGTGTACAGTGCGCGCCTGCGCGCGCAGAAGTTAGAGCAGCGCCATAAGGCGCACCGGACAGTAAATAGTGACTGTCCGGTGCACCACCGAACTGTCCGGTGGCCCACCTGTCAGAAGCTCCAACGGTCGGAATCCAACGGCCTGGTGACGTGGCTGGCGCACCAGACAGTGTCCGCCATACGACAGAAGCCCTCACCAACGGTCAACTTGGTGGTTGGGGCTATAAATACCCCCCAACCACCACACTTCAATGCATCCAAGTTTTCAGCCTTCAAATCTCATACAAGAGCTCTAGACTTCATTCAAAGACACAAACAAGAGATCAAATCCTCTCCCAAGTCCAAAGATCATTCCAATCAAATAGTGACTAGTGAGAGAGACAATTGTGTTCATTTGAGTTCTTGCGCTTGGATTGCTTTTCTTCTTCCTTTTTTCTTGTTTCCAACTCAATTGTAATCAAGGCAAGAGACACCAATTATGTGGTGGTCCTTGTGGGGACTTAGTGTTCCAATTGATTGAGAAGAGAAGCTCACTCGGTCTAGGTGACTGTTTGATAGAGGGAAAGGGTTGAAAGAGACCCGGTCTTTGTGACCACCTCAACGGGGAGTAGGTTTGCAAGAACCAAACCTCGGTAAAACAAATCACCGTGTCATCCACTCTTATTCGTTTGTGATTTGTTTTCCCTCTCCCTTTCGGACTCAATTATATTTCTAACGCTAATCCCAACTTGTAGTTGTGCTTAAACTTTATAAATTTCAGATTTGCCTATTCACCCCCCTCTAGGCGACTTTTAGTTAGAGACTACAATCTTGCTCAAGCCTCTGGACTAAGGCAACAGAGGATAGATACTGGTCCCTGGACAAGTAAGGGAAGTAGCTCGAAAGAGATTATTGGTAGGGCTTGGGCAAAGGCTTGTCATGCCATTGGCATCCCCGGTCGAAAGGTCGATAACCCATATTTTAGGGCCGCAATTATGGAGTCCCAAAAAACAAGGTAACAAATAACACAATATATTTTGTTGTATTTGATCTATGTTGTTGACATAATCTTATTGCCTTAAATGCTGGTGTGGGGGGTCAAATTACCAACTGGTCAAGAGATTGATGGCAAGTATCTTGATGAAAATGTTAAGGAGTTTCAGAAGGAGATTGATAAATGGAAGATTGAGTGGAATGAGTTTGGTGCGACTCTAATGTGTGATTCATGGACTTGTCCTACACAAAAGAGCATCATTAACTTTTTGGTGTATTTGCAATGGGATGATGTATTTTTTAAAGACCGTTGATGCAACTGGAGAGGTCCAGGACCATAAATTCATAATGCAGGTACGTATATTGTACATACTCGTAGTTGCTTCACCCTTTTTTACTGGCCACTCATACATATGTTGATGTAGTAGGAGATCAAAAATGTCTTGAAGATTATTGAACCAGAGAATGTTGTCCAAATTGTAATAGATAATGGTTCCAACTTTAATAAGGCTTGTAAGATGCTGAGCAGAGAAGCCATAGAGTACAAGCATATAGTATGGCAGCCATGTTTAGCACATACCATTACATAGGCATAATGAAGCCATTAGAGATAGGATGGAAAGAGGAAGATCCAATGCATCTCCAACATTGGATGAAGACTCACCTATCAGTGACACTCCTCTTCCTAGCACGTTGTTTACATCGCTTGTACGTGAACAAGGAGGCATAGAGGAAGTGCAAGAATGGGCCGATGAAACAATTGGCGACACCCACCTTGGTAAGCGGAAGACAAGACTTGGTCCATCAGATAGGAAAGGAAAAAGGGTCAAAATCACCGATCAAATCGAAGAGGAAGGAGAGGATGAAGATAGTGATGATAACACAACCGACCCTAGTGCTGGTGGTGATGGCAGCCATGGTGATGCTGGATTATATGGTGCAGGAGGGAGTGGTGCAGGAGGGAGTGGTACGGGAGGGAGTGGTGCAGGAGATTGGAGGTCCACTGGAGGAAGTCGGTTCACCCATTCCACACAACATTCTTACCATGATGCACCTCATTCACAGGGGGAGACAATAAGTGGTCGGCGTCGTTCGGTTTCATTTCCTGTCCAAGATGGAATCCGTAGCTCAAGTAGCTCCGGTTCTTCTAACTATCCGACTGGACAAGACCTAATCTATAACCCTTATGCATGGCAATGGCAACCAAGTCAGCGAACCTATGGACCCCCTCCACCATCAGGCGAAGCACCACCATCGATCATGTATGGGTATGGAAACTATGGACCTCCTCTACCACCATATTCAAATTTATCAAATATGTATCCACCAGGACCACAATATGGGTATGGACAAGTTCCCGCTGCACCGGTATGTTCTTTTGTTTTGTGGATAAGTATTTATTTGTCGTTCTTGTTTTCTCGCTAATGTATCTCATATCTTTTGTAATAGACCTATCACTATCAGTATGACGGATTGGATCAATATCACGACCCTTCCAACATGCCTGAGTACTATCACTATGACTCGAGCTGAACATGTAAGTATTGTGAAATAAGTCGACCTATGTATCGTTGCCTCGTTGGAGAGGTGTAAAAGAACTTGTATTTGAGTATTGCGAAGTTCGCTAGTTGTTTATTGCATGAGAACTGGAGTTTGTGGTTGCATATGTATGTTGTATTTTATTTTGATGAACGCATGTCGTGTGAATCAATTAATATTTACTGTACAATTTGAATTGAACAAACTACAAATAAATCCTGCCAAAATTTTCATTTTTTAAAAAAAACAGTAAAAACCAGTTTGTTTTACGGTTAACCGGCGGTTTCTACCGGTTTTTTCGTCGGTTTTGCATTGATTTTTCGCTGGTAAACCGGTTAGAATTCAAGCTGATTTGGTTTGGCTAAACCGATCGGTTTTTACCGGTTTCTACCGGTTTACCGCCGGTAAACTATTACCGGTGAGGGGCGGTTTTTACAACTCCAACGGTTTTGTAAATCGTGCTCGGGGCACTTCTCTCTGCGTGCTTTTTACCTGGCTAAGCGGGGTCCATGATACTTGGTGGGGCCTTCCTTACATGTGGGGTTCTCAGAGCATCTCCAACAATGCCTAAAACTAGTGCCTCAAATTGAAATATAGGGCTATACACAAGAAAAACCACTCCAACAGTGCCTCAATTCAATAAATTTTGTCAAAAAACTATAGGGCACCTTCTCAAGTGCCTCAAATATACTACACCGTAGTGGGCTGCCCTATAATCTAGATTTAGAGCTTTACTGTTGGAGTGAAGTGTTTTGTTGGTGCCCTAAATTCTATAAAATTTACTTATTTTTAAATTATAAGGCATTTTTATAAGTCACTGGAGATGCTCTCAGAAGCAGAACGAGGCAAAGGGTATCCAAATCCAAACGGCCAAAGCGTCTCTCCTTCCTCTGTTCCCTCCAAGTTTGCGAAATGGCTGGCCGTTGTGCGAGGCGCGCTGCCATGGCATTGCAAGGGTGGATTAGCCGCTGCGGTGGTCGGCTCGTCGCCCCTCTTTCTGCACCGCCAAATCACCGCCTCGCTCCACCGTCTTCTTCCCTGCCGAGAGGCGCTAAGGGAAGCATCAGGGCGACCCGCCCCCGCCTCGAGCGAGATTATCATCAGAACATGCAGATGTCGCAAATCATCTTCTGCGGATTCGGCGACGGCGAGGGCGCATGCGCAAGGAGCAGGGCAAACCTCGGATTCTACAGATCACCGCCTCGCTCTAGCGCGGCAGATGCCGCAAATCATGTTCGGTGATCGCGAGTACACATGCGGGAGCAGCAGGGCGAATCTCGCCTCGGCGATGATCCGGACCTTCGACGTCTGCACCTTCGCTGAATCCATGTCTATCCACAGCCCTGCTTCCGCAGTTCGCCACAGCTGTTCTTGCTCCAGTCCGAGTTGGAGGTGCTGTCTTCTTCAGGGCGACCCACAGCTCATCAATTCTTTTGCATGACCAGGGCGGCGGCATCGGGACGTGGCCTTCTCGCCACCAACCTAACCACATGCGCCTCGGCCACGCTATCAGGATTTCTCCGCAGGTATACTTAACAAAAGTATACTTCTTCCGCTCCAAAATATAGTTCTTTTTATCCTATTTTTTTCTGTCCACGTTCATTCAAATAATAATAAATATAGATATACACGTAAACACCATTCATATGTTACTTAATAAATGTATGATTAGTTTAAAATAAATTATATTTTGAGATGAAAGGAGTATATTCATGTTAATTAGGAAGAATATAAAGAGTCACTTGGAGTAGCTCTAACTAGGTTATGTTTAGATGCAAGTATTTTTTCATTGCAATATTCGCTTATATGTTTTTGAAAAACATGTGAATTGTGACCAATATTACGTATGTACTTTAACAAGTTTTCAAAGTATGGCTATTTTATTTATGCAGTAAACAATGGATGTTTGAATCTGAAGTTGATGGTGTGGTGTACCAATCCTATCTAGATAGCTCATGTCTATTGGTTAGATTTGACGCAATTTCGTATGTCAAATCTAATCCTCTTCTAGAGGTTGTTTCAATTCTGGGATCAAGTGGCACCAATCCTAAGTCATCAATTCTGGAATCTGAAGTTGATGGTGTGGTGTACCAACTTATCTTGGAAATTTACTGAGCGAGCCAAATATACAACCAAAAGCTTGATAGACATGATTGGTGCATTTCACGACGTTGGTTCCTTCCTGCATAGTGGGTCTCTCAATGGACTCGCTCGTAATCAACAGTTCTGAGAAAATTGAGCTCATGGAACACAAGGTTCAGTTCATGGTTTCGACCAAACAAGGTGTCAGAAATGATTATTTCAATTCCATGTTTTTTCCTGAAAGAACTTGTGGCCAGATCAATAGGGCAAGAAATGGATGGCAAAGTCCCAGAAGATATAGCCCAGCTGTTTGAGCTGATGAGATCCGATGGATATAAATATCGGTACTGGATACAGAACTATGTCTCTTTATGTACATACCCGTGGAGAACAGGCTAGGAGTGTTCATGGCTTTCTTCGAGTACATCACTATGTGCATACCAAACGTTGACACAGAATTGAAACGCAGAGTTAAAGATTGCATCCCATATAGAAAGTTATGGGCCATTATTGCGGCAAAAACAGCATCTATATGGTGGAGTAGCTCAAGTACGAGGACAAGAGTGGTGTGAATCAAATTTGGGGAAGTGAATTCCAGCTGCTGTATTTTGTGAGAAATGCGGTTGCTCATAGGTTAACACTGCTTTGCGTGAGGAATCATTTAGGGCTTTCGTTTTTGCGTTAATCCATGTGTATTGGGTGGGATTGAGTCGGATTAAATCTATAGCAAGTCAAAATACATTCCAATCTTAACCAATACACTCTAATTCACATGGAATATCAATAACCGAACAAGGCCTTATGAAGATGAAGACGTGGAAAATATGTTACATGCACATTCTCCCATGTTGATGGTTGATCTTCAGGAGTTTTTTTTTTTTTTTGAAAGAAAATCGGCTGAGAAAGTTTAACCTCGAAGCCTTTTTCATGGATAGAAAAGTGACACAAGGTTGTCCAAGCCATAAATCTGATAGGCTGGTTGTGTTCGGTTGTTGACTATACACTTTGATCAATGAATCTTACATGGTACGTCTGATCTGTGATCCCTTGTCTTGTGCAAGAATAAACCATGTGTTTGTGTTTTGACCAATACACGCTTTGCCTGATCACTATTAATGTGCCTGTTCGGCTAGCCGTGCAGAAAAATCGACCATACGTAGAAGTGTTGCAACGTTCATTGTGACCATACAGAGAATTAACAAGCAGTATCAGAAACTTGAACAACCTTCGTTGCCTTCAGAAACGAACTGGTCTGCTGCTCCGTGCTTTGAGATGGCAAACTCTGCATTTTTTTCAAGCAACATCATTCGGCATTTTTTTACCAGGAACAGTAGCTTGACAAAAGCAAAAAAAAAAAATAAAACTTAGAGAGGATGAAAGGAATTATGCTCACGTCACGTGGATCGAACCTCTCTACATCATATGTGTGCATATAGCCATGTCGAGCAGTATCAGCTCTACATTCTCTATGTCTCTGCTCCATAATATCATTGGTGTCGCATCCTGGCGATAAAGATGATGGCTATAGTTGCTAAATTTAGAACAAATGTTGTACTCGATGGCAATTCAACCAGGGCCGTTGATTCATCAATCCAGTCAATGGTTGGGATTGCTAAATCTGCAGTATGTGATGTACTCGAGGACGGTTTGCTAGATGATGTTCTCTTATCAATTCAGATACATGTCCGTTTGTTTTTTAGAATATTGGTTCTTCTAGTGTATCCACGCATGCATTAAATTTGGTTTGTTCGGTGGATTAGAAGAGATCTGATCCAGTTTGGTGTTTGATAAGGCTCTTTTCGTCTAAAGCTGATTGAAGTATTGGATATAGTAGTGTTTCTTTTTATTAGATAGAATATGATTTGCTTTTTTATTGCTAGTTCTTTCATATGTAATATAGACATGTATTTTGCAACGTTTTAATATGACTTCGTTTATTGGCAAAAAAAATTATTCTTCGATGGTTGTTTTTTGTAGAGTCATCTGCAATTCGAACCATTTGATGCGATATGGATAGCAGAGTTGTTATCTGCAATGGAGTGGGGGAAAAACTGTGAGATCCAGAAAATGGTGCCCTTCACTGCACTGGTGGGATGGAAGTAAATGAAGTCGGCATTCCCTAATAAATCAGCGCACCAACCGCTGTACGCTAGCGTGAGAGGTGAGTGGTGCGCTGGTGCCGGCGGTGCGTGCCCTGGTGCACCGCATCACACTCGACCACGTCCACGCATCATGGCCCGCCGCCCGCCGCTAGTGCCACACTTTCACTAGCACCCGCACCCGCAGCTCTTGGCCTCTTGCCGCCGCACCATGCCTGCGCATCCGTCGCCTGCTGCGCACTGACCCGCCCCGCCCAGCTAGAGGACGACAGCGCCGCCATGCGCCCGCCGCGCAGACGGCCGTCGCCTGCTCCTTCCGCCGCCTCGCCTTCCACCGCCATCAGCTCGCCACCTTCTCCCTACGCGGCATTCGCGCCGCTGGGACCAGGTCCGGCGCCCGAGCCGTCTGCCGCGGCGTTGGCGTCGTCGTTCGCGGGCAGCAGGCGTCGCGGAGGCGCCGGATCGAGCCTGAGCCCGCCGCTCATCGCGATGCTGGCGGTGGTGGGCGCGGCGCTGCTGGTGGTGCTGTACGCGCGGCTGGTGAGCCGCGTGCTCCGCGCGGCGCGGCGGCGGTGGCGGCGGCGCCGCCTGCGGCTGCTGCTGATCCCAGGCTCCCCCTCGGCGCGCCGCAGCGGGGACGACTCCTTCGCGTCCTTCACCACCTACGACAACTACTACCACACCTTTTCGCCCTACTACGGCCTGGACGACGCCGTCATCAAGTCGCTGCCGTCGGCGCAGTACCTGGCCGGCGCCGGCGCGTCGTCGCGGGGCTCCGGCGCGTCCAGGGAGTGCGCGGTGTGCCTGCTGGAGTTCGCGGACGGCGACGAGCTGCGCACGCTGCCGCTGTGCGCTCACGCGTTCCACGCCGACTGCATCGACGTGTGGCTCCGCGCGCACGCGTCCTGCCCGCTCTGCCGCGCCGCCGTGGCGCTGCCACCGCCCGTGCCATCGCCGCCGCAAAGGGCGGCGCGGCGGACGCGGCCCAGCCTGGACGACCTGCTCTTCTTCCACCCGGTACCGCAGCCGCTGACGGCGGCGGCGGAGATCGCGCCGGCCAGCCCGGACCAGCAGCTCGCGGCCGGCGCCAGGGATTTCCTGCTCAAGCGCTCCTACTCATTGGGCTTCGAGCGCAGCCTCGCCTTGGAGGCGGCGTCCACGGCGTCCCCTCCGTGGCGCTACCGCGTGTCCGCCGCAGCCGACGGCGCGGCCTCCCGCGGTCGCGGCTTCTGGAGCAAGCGCTGGCCATCCCCGTTCGGCGGCGGCGGCGGGGGCGCGGGCGGATCCGCGGCCGCCCGCGTCTTCTCCTTCCGGTCGTACTACCGCGGCGCGGCGTGCAAGCCGTCCCCGTTCTCGCGCCGGTGCCGCGGCGGGAGCGGCTTTTTCATGTCGCTGGCGTCGGAGCCCCCCGCGATGCGGAGCCGCGCGGCCGCCGCTTCGAGCCGGCTCCGGTGCGGGGACCCTGAGGCGCTGCTCTCGCCGGACCGGCTGAGCCGCTGAGGCAGACGGGGCCGGGATCGGCGGCGGTGAGCGGATCTCGGTCTCCGGCCCGCTCCTGGCTCCAGGCTGCGGTCCTCCCCTCGACCGTCGTGGTGGGTGGGCCTGGCGCCTGCGTGGAGACGGGGGGCTGGCAGTAATGGCGCGATTAATGCGAGGCCCTGCCGCGGTTTTAATGGCGGGAGGACGTGTGCCCAGACCGCGTGGTGTCGCACTGTCGCTTCTGCTTCCTGCAGCCAGCTAGCAGAGCAGCTCTCAGCCCCAAGCCCCTCACTCCCACTGGCCACTTCGCTTTGGCTCGGCTCGGCTCCGTGTCATCACCTTTTCAAATCTTCCTCGCTTCCGTCCGCACCGCTGTCACTTTTTCAAATCTCCTCGTCGTCGCCCGGCTTGACCAAGGGCAGTGCAGGCGTGTAGGGCCGGTGGCGCACAAGGATGTCTGGGCCGTCCGATCAGAAAACGACGGCATCCCGGTGGAGCCTTTGTTTTCTCGCCGGACGGCTCGTAGTCATAGGCGGGAACGGATCATGCTTCAACCGTTGGGGTTGTCTCTTGATTTCGACTCTATTTCCACGGTGCTAAGTACTATATTGTAATAATATTATTATACGAACTTGTTTTTTGTAAGTTATAAAACGCAAAGGGAGGATTCCGGCTCGGTTGGATTTTGCTGTTCATGCTCGTCTTTTTTGGGCAAATTCGTACAATGTCACTTCTTAACGGACCATCTAGAAAATATTCCTTGCTAGTAAGACATCTAGGAAATACCTCACGCTAATGTATATGTCTACTTAACGTTAGTTTTAAAATTTTTACCAAGACCGCAACTAATAAGCTAAACACGGTGAATGACCATGTGGTTCGACCGACATAAACAGCCTTTCTGCATGGAAGAAACATTCTTGATGGGGTGGTAATCCTCCATGAAACGGTCCACGAGTTACACCGTAAGAAACTAAATGGGGTGATTTTAAAAATTGATTTTGAGAAAGCTTATGACAAAGTAAAATGATCCTTTCTTCAGCAAACACTCAAAATAAAAGGTTTCTCAGAAGTTTGGCGCACTTGGATGGAATCTTTTGTTACGGGAGGTAGCGTGGCCATCAAAGTGAATGACAATGTTGGCCATTATTTTCAAACAAAAAAGGACTTAGACAGGGTGACCCACTATCACCAATAAAGTTTAATCTTGTGTCTCATATGTTGGCTATCCTGATCGAACGTGCAAAACAAGACATGCAGATAGAGGGGGGTACTCCCACATTTGGTGGATGGAGACCTCTCGATCCTCCAATACGCAGATGATAAAATTCTCTTTATGGATCATAACCTTGAAAAAGCAAAAAAATATCAAACTGATATTATCAGCGTTCGAGCAACTTTCAGGCCTCAAAATTAATTACCATAAGAGCGAGTTGTTTTGTTTTGGGGAAGCCCAAGTTGTGGCCACCCAGTATGTCAAATTTTTGGATGTAAACAATGCCAGTTTCTTATTAGTTATTTGGTTATCCCGATTCATTATCGGGGACTTACAAATTATGAATGGAAACATGTGGAGGGGCGCTTTGAAAAACGTCTTAGTAGCGGGAAAGGAAAGCTACTATCTATTGGCGGGAGATTGGTTCTTGTAAATTCGGTGCTAAGTAATATGGTACTTTACATGATATCCTTTTCCAGTTGCCTAAAGGAGTGTTGCAAAAATTGGATTATTTCTTGCCACGATTCTTTTGGGGAGATAGTGAGAAAAAGAAATACAGATTGGTAAGGTGGAACATTGTTAATTTGTCGTCCAAAAGATCAAGGGGGTTAGGTATTCAAGACCTAGTAAGTAAAAAATTCAAGCTTCTTATTGAGAACAGGGTTTGGCAAACTCTCCTAAAAAGAAAATATATAGGCTCAAAAGCAATGTCCCAGGTTTATTGGAAGTCAGGTGACTCACACTTTTGGGCTGGTCTAATGGCGACAAATATTGATTTCTTGCGTTATGGATCTTTTAAGATCAAGGATGGCTAGGAGATAAGGTTCTAGGAGGATAAGTGGTTTGTAACATCACCCTTTGGGAACAATATCTAGCTATGTACAATATTGTTCGCCACAAGTATAATACTATTGCAACGGTAATGGAAACCTCACCACCAAATGTATCATTCAGACGGGACTTAGCCGGACCACGGCTGGCAACATGGAATACACTTCTGGGGAAGTTGAACTCGGTCCAATTGACTGAAGGGTCCGATGAATTCTACTAGAATTTAAATGTGAATGGAAGATTCACTGTGGACTCCATGTATAGAGCTCTTGTTCATACCGAAATGCCAACCAAAGACAAGAATAAAATATGCAGAATGAAGATACCTTTAAAAGTTTAAATTTCGTATGGTACCTTCGTAAAGGTGTAATCTTTACCAATGATAATCTTGCAAAGCAAAATTGGCATGGGAGTTTGCAATGTGTTTTTGTCAACATAACAAGACAATTAAACATTTATTTTTCCAATGCGATTTCGCTCGCTCTATATGGTTAATCATCCAAATGGCTTCCAACTTGTACCCACCTCGTAATATTGTTAATATGTTTGATAACTGGTTGTGGGGGATTGATGACAGTATAGGATTCTCATTAGGGTGGGAGTGTTTGCCTTAATATTGTCGCTCTGGCTATGTAGAAATGATTTGGATTTTAAGGGTAAAAATCTGTCTGTCTTGCAAGTTATCTAACATTGTACTTCTTTGCTCTGTTTGTGGTTACCTCTTCAACGTTCGGAGAACAGAGAGTTGTTTTTGGAGGTGTGTACACTGTTGGAGCGTGTGGTGAGGGACATTTTTACCCGACATTGATGGCAGTCTAGTCTACGGATCAGTCAATCGTTATTTTAGTTATATTTGGCTTGGTGTTGTTTTTTCATGTTTTGTGTTATCAGGTTGTGTGCACTCTAGTTGTGCAGAGGCTGGGCGTGAACCCTTTAGTGTTGTATCGACGTGATGCTAACTCTTGAGCTTAATAAAGCGTTGTTTATCGAAAAATGTATTTTTTCTCAGTTTGCAACATATTGTCTAATTGGTCCTATTTCCTTTTATTTTCAATCTAAAATCTCTACTAGTCTTTAAGACCCTAATGTAGACCGTGCACCATGTGGTTCTGCCCCTGCTCCCCTTCTGTCGCGTCTAAATCAGATCGCCGTCCGCACCTGCCCCTTCCATAGACGACTTTCCCCTTCCATGCCTCGCTGCAAGGAAGGCACACGATCGTCGCCCGTGCGTCGCTAGAAGGAATCTCCGTCCTTGCCCAAATCCACGCAGGTATCCACAATTGTCTCGCCGACCGCTGGAAGAAATCGCCCCAATCCACACCTCGCCCATGGAAGGAATCGCCGCATCCTCGCTCACTTGCCCTCCCCTTCCTCTGCCTCTCCCGTGGGCCACCTGCCTCATCACCACCTCTCCCATGGGCCACCTCTCCTTTCTACGTGCGATCCTCACTCTCTTGCCCTCCCCTTCCTCTGCCTCCGCGCATTTGCCGCTATCCTCTCTGTGATTAGTTGGCCCTCCTCCACGCTCTTCGTCTTCACTATGGGGCTGATTGGTTGCAGTGCCTCAAGCGTGCAGGCTCGCGCCATGCATTGACCGTGTGCAGGCTCGCGTTTGGTTGCCTGTGGCTTCTCCCACCGTCCTGCATGCGCGCATGCAGTTTAGCATCTTTTTTTACTATCTGGCCTGCACGCATTGAGATGTGGCGAATGAGCTTCCCTCGCGATCCAGGCTCGCTCGAGACAGGCACGCGCTAGCAGGGGAACCAATCAGCCGGTATACTACTCTGTGACCTCCTGTCAACCTACGCACCCGCATCCCCGCCTTCCTCAGGAAGATCATATCTATCCTCCTAAGTGCAGATCCCAAGGACCTCCCTACCCTTAGCTCCTCCTGCTCGCGTCCAAGCCGCTCTACCCGTGCATCGTCCTCGCGGGTCTCATGTGCTTCTTTGGCGAGAGCCACGGTGGCTGCGTTTGCGCATCACCAACCATCGCGCGGCTGGTCAAGAGCACTTTGCTGATGAACGTTTCATGGCGCGACTGCAGGAGCTGTAGTACAAGGTGGTCAGTGACACCAAGGTCGTCTCCGGCATCAGTCATAGCCCCCACAGCACACGTGGTACCTCTGAACCAACCTCTGATGCAAGCAGGAGATTGTCAGGCAAGTGTTTTGGTTGTGCGCCCCCTTCGAATTTAGTCCTAGATTCTTGGCTCAAGTGTGCAAATTATGTCTCTTACTCTAACTCTTGCCATCGTTGGATGAAGGTAGCATGTCGGCGCAGAACAGGACCCCAAGCAACAAGTTAACCGCGGTAGGGAGGAGGGAGCAGTGGCGACAAATGTCACCGCCAGCGATGCTGCTCGACGAGATCGTCCAGTCCAACCAGTTCGCGCAGATCATCGTCATGGCTACCGGTGCTATGCATCGAGAGCCCCCGAGGAGCGAGGACACCCGAAACCGGCTCCCAGGATGAAGTCGGTGGCAACCGAGCCGACTCCCCTTCACGTGCAGCGCACCCGAGAGAAATAGAGCCATCTAGGTGGCACCACGACGCGTGGCATCGAGCCATCGATGCCACCATGCCGCCGTTGTGTGGCCACGTGCAGTCCTAGATCCAGTTCAAGCCCACGTCACCGGTCGTCGTTGGCCGACTGAAAGGTAAATTGGGTTAACCATTTCTTTTAATTAATTTTGGTGGTTGATGATCAACACAAACACATGGACTAACTAGTTTGCCTAGAACTCATGTACTATAGGTGCATAAGGATCAGCACAAACCAATAAAAAAATCAAGTTAGGGACACAATTTTATTGGAGAAAAAGGACTTGGGTATGCTGAAAATTGGCGCACCGGACTGTCCAAGATTGAACCAGTCACTCTCGGGAAAACGAAGGCACGCTCTACTATAATTCACCGGACTGTCTGGTGTGCCACCGGACTGTCCGGTGAGCCAGCGGAGCAACGGCTCTACGCGCCAATGGTCGACTCTGTGAACGCAACAGTGCGGAACAGTGCCAAGTCAGAAGTCAGAGCGCAGAAGTCAGAACACACCAGACTGTTCAGTGTGGCACCGGACTGTCCAGTGCCGCAAGAGGACAAAGCCTCCAATGGTCGACCAGCTCCGAACCCTAATGGTTGGGTGACGTGACGGCGCACTAGACAAGGAACAGTGCCTGTCTGGTGGCGCACTGGACTGTCCGGTGCGCCCATCGCCAGCAGCCTCCCCAACGGCTATGGAAGTGGTTGAGGGCTATAAATACCCCCCAACCACCTCATTCATATCCATCCAAGCTTTCTGAACATTGCATTCAATACAAGAGCAAAAGACTCCACTCCAAGACACATTCAATAGATCAAATCCTCTCCAAGCCACCAAATTAACTCAATTCCATTAGGGACTTGAGAGAGGGTGTTTTGTGTTCTTTTGCTGCTCTTGTTGCTTGGTTGGCCTTTTTCTTTTCCCATTCTTATTCTCAAGTGCTTTGTAAGCAAGGCAAGAGACACCAAGTGTGTGGTGGTCCTTGCAGGGTCTAAGTGACCCATGAGATTAAGGAAGAAGGCTCACTCAGTCTAAGTGATCGTTTGAGAGAGGGAAAGGGTTGAATTAGACTCGGTCTTTGTGACCTCCTCAATGGGGACTAGGTTCTTTGGAACCAAACCTCGGTAAAACAAATCACCATGTATACTCGCTTGGTTCTTGTTTGATTTATTTTCCCCTCTCTTTCGGACTTGAATTTAATTTGTTTAAAGTTATAAATTTCAAGTTTCGCCTATTCACCCCTCTCTAAGTGAATTTCAATTGGTATCAGAGCTAGTGCTTCATTAAGAGTCTAACCAACTCGAAGTGATGTCTGGAGAACACGCCAAGAGGGAGATCATGACTGGCGACAAGCCCGTAAGCTCGAGGAGGACTCTCTCAAGGGAGTCCGGCAACAAACACAAGGAGGAATACTCTTCCTCCATCAAGTCGCATCGGAGATGTGACAAGAAGAAGAAGATGAAGAAAGTGGTATACTATGAGACCGACTCTTCGTCACCCTCCACCCCGGCTTCGAGTTGTCCACTACTTCGAAGCGCCATGAGCGCAAGAAGTATAGTAAGATGCCCCTTCACTATCCCCGTATTTCAAAGCACGCTCCTCTACTTTCCGTTTTCTTAGGCAAACCACCATATTTTGATAGTGAAGATTATTCTATGTGGAGTGATAAAATGAGGCACCATCTAACCTCACTCCACACAAGTATTTGGGATATTGTTGAGTATGGAGCGCATATACCTAAGGTGGGGGACGAGGACTACGACTCGGATGAGGCCGCCCAAATTAGGCACTTTAACTCCTAAGCCACAACTATACTCCTCACCCCCTTGTGTCGAGAGGAGTATAACAAGGTGCAATGGTTAAAGAACACCAAAAAAATTGGGACGTCCTCAAAACCGCACACAAAGGGGATGAGGTGACCAAGATCACCAAGCACGAAACGATCGAGGGAGAACTCAGTCGTCCTCAACAAAGGGGAAGAGCCGCAAGCCATGTACAACCGGCTTAAGACGATCAAGTGCGCAACCTCGGGAGCACCAAGTGGGACGACCATGAAATGGTCAAGGTTATTCTTAGATCTCTTGTTTTTCGTAATCCCACTCAAGTGCAACTAATCCATGGAGATCCTAGATACAAGCTAATGTCTCCCAAGGAAGTGATTGGGAAGTTTGTGAGCTTTGAGCTAATGATCAAAGACTCCAAACACATTGTCAACTTGGAGCAAGGTGCCACCTCCACACTCGAGGTGCAACCCATCGCGTTCAAAGCAACGGAAGAAGAGAAGAGGGAGTCTACATCAAGTAGGCTTCCAATCGATGCCTCTAAGCTCGACAACGAGGAGATGGCACTCATCATCAAGAGCTTCCGTCAAATCCTCAAGCAAAGGAGGGAGAATGACTACAAACCCCGCTCCAAAAGGGTGTGCTACAAATGTGGTAAGCCCAGTCATTTCATAGCTAAATGTCCAATTTCTAGTGGAAGTGACAGGGACGATGACAAGAAAGGGAAGAAGAAGGAGAAGAAGAGGTACTACAAGAAGAAGGGCAGTGATGCCCACGTGTGTCGGGAATGGGACTCCGACGAGAGCTCCACCGACTCCTCCTCCGACGAGGACGCCGCCAACATCGCCATCACCAAGGGCCTCCTCTTCCCCAACGTCAGCCACAAGTGTCTAATGGCTAAGGACGGCAAGAAAAAGAAGGTACGCTCTAGAACCACCCCCAAATATACAACATTTAGTGATGAGGGTAGCTCTAGCGATAGTGAAGATAATTTAATGTCTCTTTTTGCCAACCTTAGCATGGACCAAAAGAAAAAATTAAATGAGTTAATAGAAGCCATTAATGAGAAAGATGAACTCTTGGAAAGCCAAGAGGACTTCCTCATTAAAGAGAACAAAAATGTTAAATTGAAAAATGCTTATGCTCAGGAGGTAGAAAAATGTGAGAAATTAACTAAGGAGCTTAGCATTTGTCATGAATCAATTTCTAGTCTTAGAACTGAAAATGCTAGTTTAATTTCTAAGACTAAAGAATTAAATGTTTGCAATGATTCTATTTCCTGTCTTAGAGATGAGAATATTAAATTAAATGCTAAGATTGAGGAATTAAATGCATGTAAACCATCTACATCTACTGTTGATCATGTTTCCATTTGTACTAGATGTAGAGATGTTAATGTAGAAGCTATTGATGATCACATTGCTATGATTAAACAAAAAATGATCACATAACTACATTAAATGCTAAAATTGGCGAGCATGAGCTCAAAAATGAAAAATTTAAATTTGCTCGTAGCATGCTTTATAATGGGAGACGCCCTGACATTAAGGATGGCATTGGTTTCTAACAGGGAAGCAATGTCAAGCTTAATGCCCCTAAGAAATTGTTCAATTTTGTTAAGGGTAAGGATCCCATGGTTCAGGATAGGGAAGGTTACATTTTATATCCTGCTAACTATCGTGAGCACAAAATTAGGAGAATTCATGCTAGGAAACCTCACACTGTTTCTCATCATGCATTTATGTATAAGAATGAGGCTTCTAGCTCTAGGCATTCCACTCATGTTAAAATGCCTAAAAAGAAAACTCCTACTGCATCAAATGAATATAACATTTCATTAAAAACCTTTGATGCTTCATATGTCTTAACTAACAAATCAAGCAAAGTAGTTGCCAAATACGTTGGGGGCAAACACAAGAGCTCCAAGACTTGTGTTTGGGTACCCAAGGTGCTTGTTTCTAACGTCAAAGGACCCAAGACTGTTTGGGTACCTAAGAACAAGGCCTAAATTGTTTTGTAGGTTTATGCATCTGGTGGTTCAAGTTGGATAATCGATAGCGGGTGCACAAACCACATGATAGGGGAGAAGAGAATGTTATCCTCCTATGAGAAAAACGAAGATCCCCAACGAGCTATTACATTTGGGGATGGAAATCAAGGTTTGGTCAAAGGCTTGGGTAAAATTGCTATATCTCCTGACCATTCTATTTCCAATGTATTTCTTGTAGATTCTTTAGATTACAATTTGCTTTCTGTTTCTCAATTATACAAAATGGGCTACAACTGTCTATTTACTGATATAGGTGTTACTGTCTTTAGAAGAAGTGATGATTCAATAGCATTTAAGGGAGTGTTAGAGGGTCAGCTATATTTAGTTGATTTTAATGATAACAAAGCTGAACTTGACACTTGTTTAATTGCTAAGACTAATATGGGCTGGCTTTGGCGACTAATATGGGCTGACTCTAGCATCGCCGACTTGCCCATGTTGGGATGAAGAATCTTCACAAGCTTCTAAAGGGAGAGCACATTTTAGGACTAACAAATGTTCATTTTGAGAAAGACAGGATTTGTAGCACATGTGTAACACCCGGTTTTAAAGAACAAAGCCGGGTGCATCTCATACATGCGCCAAGAAGACAACATATATAATAACAGAGTGTATAGAGATAAATGTCATAAAACATCAGAGTACTTATTACATAGCGGAAGTCTTATTACAAAATAAAATATTAAAGATAAAACGAACTAAGGATCGATGGCGCCAATGTCAACTGAGAAACGCCACCTAGATCGGATCGAACTCCTCGATACGTGGCTCCTCCTGAACCACCTGTTCTTCTCCTGTGGGGGGGTGTGAGACAGCAAGGGTGAGCTCACACATGTTCATCGCTCAACAAGTTGTGGGGAATAATGTGGCATGAACTCGCCAAAGGTGGGAGTTCATGAAGTGTAAGGCTTATCAAAAATAGGGGTTAAAGCTGAGCATTGCTTTTAAGTAGTTGGTCAAACTTTTATTAGCAGTTACTAAGTGTAAGTGAATACCAAACCTTAATAAATAATAATAGAACAAAATTAATAACAAATCCCATGCGAATGCAAATGACAAATTGACTTTAGGTTCCATAATTTAATCATCGGAGAGTCCTGAGCCGCTCATGACCGTGAGCTCGGCTAGTATACCAGTTTTACACTCTGCAGAGGTTGTACCCTTTACCCACAAGTCGTGTTTCCCATGTCGCCAGGGTTAGCTAGGCCCTTAGACACTACCAAGGTGAATGGCTAGGGATCCACTACGAGGCCTTTACAAAGTTCCACTAGCTTCCGAAAACCCGCTACAGTTTATAGGAAGTTCCAATGCAGGGTTCCTGGCTGACCGCCATCGCAGCAAAATCAACCAGGGACCTCCCTACACTGACCACTCCCCTACTGCCCTTGCCCCTTTCGGGTAAGGTAGTCTTCCACTAGCTTTCCTAATTAGTCAGCCAAGGGGTCCCATTCCTCCCTTGTGGTGGCACGTGGTTCTCAAGTTAAGCTCCATGTTCCAATTAACAATAACATAATGATCTTGACATGAACATAAATAGAATAACAAAATAACTGGAACATGGATATAATGAAATATTAATCCAAAAACCACATAAAGCAATAGCATAAACTACCCAAGTGATTCAGGGGTAATCAAGGTAATGAGATAAACAATCTAGGGTGACCTATTGGGTCCCATCAAAATTAAACCTATGCATGGTAAATGATTATAAAGAACATTATTGGGTAACAAAAGTGAATCAAGGGCACAACTTGCCTGGCACTTGAGATTCCAGGTACCAACTTGCTTTTCAGATGACACACGTCCTCGCGCTAGTCGTAGCAATACAAACAAACATGGTATAGATAAAATTAACATCACACCAAACATAAGAACAAACTTAATAATAATGATCTACGCGCTGCTACGAGACTAACGCAACTTGAATGGATCAAATCGGAGTTAAAACGAAGGAGATACGAATTTCCTAAGGTTTTATGTATTTGATATGGATTTAATTAGGAAATAAATTTTAAGGTGGCTTTCGTGTCAAATTAGTGGCACTATTAGATAAACAATAATATTATAAAATTATAGGAACTGAAATATGTCAATTTGGACAAGATATGAATTAAATATGATTTATACAAGTTTCTCGAATTATTTTTGTATTAAAAATGATTTTAAAATGAATTCTTCTGATTTTATTCGCTGACTGGACTGCGCGTCAAAATCAGATAAACCCAGGGGCCAGTGGGTAAGTTTTCACAGACCCAGGGAACAGCACAGGTGGACGGCGGGTTATTTTGTTAAAAGAACAGGGACTCTTTAGAGATTATGCCAGGCCGAAGGGGTATCGTGAAGTACTGGCCGTGCGATCACGGATGGAGGGCTAAGATTACACGTGAGGGCGTTGCGATGAGAACAGGCGCGCGGTTTGATCTCAACCACACATCGAACGATCAACGGCCCACGCGACGCCAACGCTCACACGATGCGCACGCCTGATTACAGCCCTCCGTTGCCAATCCAACGGCCAAGATTTTAACTAACGAGGCCAATTCCTACGCGCACGATCGCATCGGACGGCCGAGGATCGCTCCTGACCACTACCCAATCCAGGCCGCAGGATTACCAATCAATGGCCAGAAGCGCAGGGAAATCCCATGTTTAATCTGCGCCGTCCACACACAGATCCACGGTCCTGGCACATCCCCCCTACCTCCAACACTAACAGAGAGCGGCGCCCAGGTGACCACCGCGGCGGAGGACGCCGGTGAGCACCCAAATCTCGGCGCAGTACGCGGATCAATGTGTCGCGGACGGGTGCTAACCCCAAATCGAGGGTACGACGGACACAGGGGAGGAATTATTACCGGCAATGGCGATGAGGAGGAGCAGCGCCACGGTGAGAGGCGGAAGGACGCCGCGCGCACTGCTCGGACGAGCCATACACCGAGAACCGTTTGCCCGCGAGCCCAGATACACTCCCGCCCTCCAGTGGATGCGCGATGGCGGCGCATGAACCTCCGTAGCGGCTGGCGGATCCACTCACTCTCTCTCGGCCTTCTCTCTCCCGCCAGTCGGCCATGGCAACGACGCTGGCGTCTTCGCCCATGTCGAGCCCCTGATGGGCGCGCGTTATGCGCATGGGCAGGCTTATATGCGCAGGGAGCCCCCCCTGGATTACCGTCAACAACTCCCGGTTGACGCGCGCGATTGGCGTGATTCCGTTGAGCTGATGCGTGCGGACAGGGGAGGAAGAAAGCCTGACGCGCGGGGCCCGCGTGGAAGTGGTAGTAGTGAGGCGCACGTGGAGGAACTGGCTGACCCGCGGGGCCCGCCACGCAGCGGCCAAGCCGGTACCCACGCGAGTCCTACTGATGCTGACGGGCAGGGCCCACCTGGCGGCGCCGACGCTTGCTTGCTCTGGGCTGCGCTGGATCCAAAAGGGGAAATGGGCCAAAACGTGGTAGCGAGGCCCATTTAGTTGTGTTTGTTTTATTCTTTTATTTTCTATTCTTTTTTTCTCTACTTTCAAATCCAAATTTGAGTTCAATTTAAATTCCAACTTTTGGCTCACCATTTACATACTATATTTGTGCACTTAAAAGTAATAAGTTTGAGAATATTTATGTGAATATATTATTTATATTTTTATGCCATTTCTCTTCTTATTTTCAAACCCTAATTTTCAATTTAGGGTTTAATCCAATTTCTAGTCATTTTTATATTATTATTATTTTTATTTAATGCACAAACATAAAACTCCAACAAGATGTACTTCATTTTATTTTAGAATCATTTGTTTGGATTAAATCCTCTTAATTACATGTATGCTCTTTTCATGATGCAAATAAGGCACATACAATAGGGAATTCACTATTTATTCCTTGTAAACAATTTTGAGTGTTACAACATGCCAAGCAGGAAAGCAAGTTGGAGTTCACCATCCACACAAAAACATAATGACAACGGACAGGCCGCTCGAACTGCTCCACATGGATCTATTCAGCCCGATCGCTTACATAAGCATCGACGGGAGTAAGTACTGTCTAGTTATTGTCGATGATTATTCTCGCTTCACTTGGGTGTTCTTTTTGCAGGAAAAATCACAAACCTAAGAGACCTTAAAAGGATTCTTAAGACGAGCTCAAAATGAGTTCGGATTAAGGATCAAAAAGATAAGAAGCAACAATGGGACGGAGTTCAAGAATTCACAAATAGAAGGATTTCTTGAGGATGAGGTTATCAAGCATGAGTTATCTTCTTCCTACACACCTCAACAAAATGGTGTAGTGGAGAGGAAGAATAGAACTCTATTGGACATGGCAAGGACTATGCTTGATGAGTACAAAACACCGGACCGGTTTTGGGCCGAGGCGATTAACACCGCCTGCTACTCCATCAACCGGTTATATCTTCACTGAATCCTCAAGAAGACATCATACGAACTCCTCACTGGTAAAAAGCCCAATGTTTCAAATTTTTGAGTCTTTGGGAGTAAATGCTTTATTCTTATTAAGAGAGGTAGAAAATCTAAATTTGCTACTAAGGCTGTAGAAGGTTTTTTACTTGGTTATGACTCAAACACAAGGGCATATAGAGTCTTCAACAAATCCACTGGATTAGTTGAGGTTTCTTGTGACATTGTGTTTGATGAGACTAATGGCTCCCAAGTGGAGCAAGTTGATCTTGATGAGCTAGATAATGAAGAGGCTTCGTGCATCGCGCTAAGGAACATGTCCATTGGGAATGTGTGTCCTAAGGAATCCAAAGAGCCTACACAAGCACATGATCAATTATCATCTTCCATGCAAGCATCTCCAACTCAAGATGAGGATCAGGCTCAAAATGATGAAGAAGAAGATCAAGAGGATGAGCCACCTCAAGAGGAGGATAACGATCAAGGGGGAGATGAAGATAATGAAGACAAGGAAGATGATCAAGAGATTCAGAATCAAAGACCGCCACACCTAAGAGTCCACCAAGCAATTCAATGAGATCACCCCGTCAATTCCATCCTTCGTGATATTCATAAGGGGGTAACCACTAGATCTTGAGTTGCTCATTTCTATGAACATTACTCTTTTGTGTCCTCTATTGAGCCATACAGGGTGGAGGATGCACTAAGAGATCCGGATTGGGTGGTGGCAATGCAAGAGGAGCTCAACAACTTCACGTGAAATGAGGTATGGCATTTAGTTCCACATCCTAATCAAAATGTTGTAGGTACCAAATGCGTGTTCCGCAACAAGCAAGATGAGCATGGTATGGTGACAAGAAACAAAGCCTGACTTGTGGCCAAGGGTTATTCACAAGTCGAAGGTTTGGACTTTGATGAAACTTATGCACCCGTAGCTAGGCTTGAGTCAATTTGTATATTACTTGTCTATGCTACTTACCATGGCTTTAAGCTTTATCAAATGGATGTGAAAAGTGCCTTCCTCAATGGACCCATCAAGGAAGAGGTCTATGTTGAGCAACCTCCCGGCTTTGAAGGTAGTGAATACCCTAACCATGTCTATAAACTCTCAAAGGCGTTTTATGGGCTCAAGCAAGCCCCAAGAGCATGGTATGAATGCCTGCAATATTTTCTTATCACTAATGGCTTCAAAGTCGGTAAAGCCAATCCTACTCTCTTTACTAAAACTGTTGGAAAAGACTTGTTTATATGCTAAATTTATGTTGATGATATTATATTTGGGTCTACTAACAAGTCAACTTGTGAAGAGTTTAGTAGGATTATGATTCAAAAATTCGAGATGTCTATGATGGGGGAGTTGAGATATTTCCTAGGATTTCAAATCAAGCAACTCCAAGATGGCACCTTCATCAGCCAAACAAAGTACATTCAAGACATACTTAAGAAGTTTGGAATGAAGGATGGCAAACCCATCAAGACACACATGGGAACCAATGGGCATCTCGACCTCGACATGGGAGGTAAATCCGTAGATCAAAAGGTATACCGGTCGATGATAGGATCTTTACTCTATTTATATGCATCTCGATCGGACATTATGCTTTTTGTATGCATGTGTGCAAGATTTTAGGCAAATCCTAAGGAAGTTCACCTTAGGGCCATAAAGAGAATCATGAGATACTTAGTCTACAGTCCTAAGTTTGGGCTTTGGTACCCCAGGGGATCCACATTTGATTTAATAGGATATTCCGATGCCGATTGGGCACATCAGCGACTTGTCAGTTTCTGGGGAGATCCCTAGTGTCTTGGGCTTCAAAGAAACAAAACTCTGTAGCTCTTTTCACCGCCAAAGCCGAGTACATTGCCATAGGCCATTGTTGTGCGGAATTACTTTGGATGAGGCAAACCCTTAGGGGTTATGGCTACAAATTGAGCAAAGTCCCTCTCCTATGTGATAATGAGAGTGCTATCCGCATGGCGGATAATCCCGTTGAACACAGTCACACTAAGCACATAGATATTCGGTATCACTTTCTGAGGGATCACCAACAAAAGGGGGATATCGAAATTGCCTATGTCAATACCCAAAACCAATTAGCCGATATCTTTACCAAGCCACTAGATGAGAAAATCTTTAGCAAACTTAGGAATGAGCTAAATATACTTGATTCTCGGAATTTTGATTGAAACATTGCACACATAGCTCTACCTTTGATCATATCTCTTTCATTTGGTACAATTGCATAATTCCTACTTCTTCTTGTGCCAAGACTACGACTAATGTGTTTTCAAGTGTAATTCTATACTAAGTCATAGATTGAAAGGTAAATGGAGGATTCGGCAAAGACAACGCTTCCACTCAACTCTAACGGTATCATTTACCCTTTGTCGTTACTCCACAATCTCTCAAATTGGTATAATCTTTCACTCATATTTCTTTTACCAATGGGGGAGAAAGTATTAAAGGGCTCTCAAGTTCTCCGTTTTTGGTGATTAATGCCAAAGGGGAGAGAGTATTAAGCCCAAAGCAAAAGGACCGCACCACCATTTCTTAATATTTTCAAATGTTTGTTTTTTCAATTGGTATTCAAGGCAATGTTAAATAAGTATGAACCTTCAATTTGTATCTTCAAAAGTAAAATTTCAATTAATGTATTCTAAATTGGTATCAATTGGTATCTATGCTTCACTTAATTTGTAAAAATAAACTTTCAAAATTGGTATCTATTTCAAAACCCTCTTGAAAGCTAAGGGGAGAATTTCATTCAAGGGGAGTTTTCATTTAGTCAAAGAAAAAGCATTTGAAAGAGGGGGAGAAATTTCAAATCTTGAAAATGCTTCTTGCAATCTTATTCATATACCTTTGAATATTTGGAAAAAGACTTTGAAAATATTTTACAAAAGATTTGCAAAAACAAACAAGTGGTGCAAATGTGGTCCAAAATGTTAAATAAAAGAAAGCTAATCCATTCACTCTTATTATTAGTAAGACTTTCATATTGTTTTAACTCCGAGTAACCTATGCATTGTCATCTCAATTGCAAGCTAGTTAAATTTCTGTACTTTATATTTGCTTTGGTTTGTGTTGGCATCAATCACCAAAAAGGGGGAGATTGAAAGGGAAATTGGGTTAACCATTTCCTTTAATTAATTTTGGTGGTTGATGATCAACATAAACACATGGACTAACTAGTTTGCCTAGAACTCATGTATTACAGGTGCATAAGGTTCAACACAAACCAATAAAAGAATCAAGTTAGGGACACAATTTTATTGGAGCAAAAGGACTTGGATGTGCTGAGAATTGGCGCACTGGACTGTCCGGTGTGCCACCGGACAGTGTCCGGTGCACCAGGACCGTACAAGATTGAACCAGCCACTCTCGGGAAAACAATGGCGTGCTCCACTATAATTCATCGGACTATCTAGTGTGCCACCGGACTGTCCGGTGAGCCAGCGGAGCAACGGCTCTACGCGCCAACGGTCGACTCTGCGAACGCAACAGTGCGGAACAGTGCCAAGTCAAAAGTCAGAGCGCAGAAGTCAGAACACACCAGACTGTCCAGTGTGGCACCCGACTGTCCAGTGTCGCAAGAGGACAAAGCCTCCAACGATCGACCAGCTCCAAACGGTTGGGTGACATGGCGGCGCACCGGACAAGGAACAGTGCCTGTCCGGTGGCGCACCGCACTGTCAGGTGCGCCCATCGCCAACAGCCCCCAACGGCTATGGAAGTGGTTGAGGGCTATAAATACCCCCCAACCACCTCATTCATATCCATCCAAGCATTCTAAACATTGCATTCAATACAAGAGCAAAAGACTCCACTCCAAGACACATTCAATAGATCAAATCCTCTCCAAGCTACCAAATCAACTCAATTCCATTAGGGACTTGAGAGAGGGTGTTTTGTGTTCTTTTGATGCTCTTGTTGCTTGGTTGGCATTTTTATTTTCCCATTCTTATTCTCAAGTGCTTTGTAAGCAAGGCAAGAGACACCAAGTGTGTGGTGGTCCTTGCAGGGTCTAAGTGACCCGTGAGATTAAGGAAGAAGGCTCACTCGGTCTAAGTGACCGTTTGAGAGAGGGAAAGGGTTCAAATAGACCCAGTCTTTGTGACCTCCTCAACGGGGACTAGGTTCTTTGGAACCGAACCTCGGTAAAACAAATCACCGTGTCTACTCGCTTGATTCTTGTTTAATTTGTTTTTCCCCTTTCTTTCGGACTTGAATTTAATTCTAACGCTAATCCCTCTAGGCGACTTTCATCTGTGTCCGCCAACCGCGTCTCTCCCAAGCACCGACCGTGGGCCAAGAAGGCGGTCCTCTCCTCCCTTAATGCCCACCTCCAGCGTGCGCTCCTCACCACCACCACCACCCCAGCCCCATGGCATCGATTGGCTCCCTCGAGTCCTCCACCGTGGGCTACCAGGGCTGGACGGCTCACCTGGCCGCTGTGGCTAAAGATATTCAGGATCATTTGTCATCCAAAGGCAGGCCTAGGCACATGCATGTGCAGGCTGTTCGATGGAACAGGGCCCCCAATTTAGAGAGGCCCATAAAATATTATTTTTACCGCATCATTAGAAGCCCATCAGGCCATTAGTCCCTTAAATATCCCTGGAGTCTGGACGTTTCGTCTTCTGTTTTCGTGCGTGTCTGGCTATCTGCGTGAGTTCTGATCGCGCTGCCGGCCACCATCACAACTCCCGTCGCAAGTCGCAACTCACGTGCCGCTGTCGGCCATCGGCCTGTCCCCCTACCCCACGCACGAGTAATCTTGTTAGCTTTTTTTTCTAATTGCAATTTGTTATTTGTACCACTCATTCTACGCAGTACACACTAATTTATATATATGTGCATCAATTTGTCTAGAAACCTAGTATTTGAAGACAAAGTCATGTCTTCCAGGAAGTATGAATTAGGTTTTCAAAAGCGTAAGAAACAAAAAAGAATAAAGGGTTTAATTTAGTCTAAAAAAGGAGCTATGGATAGATTTGTCATTAAAGAATCACAAGTATCCCCTGTGAATCAGCCAGCTGATGGAGGTCCTGCAATTGATAGTACTACTACTGACAACGAGGTTGAGGATGTTCCTATTGATAACACAAACGTAGGAATGGGCAATAATAGTGATAATTTGAATACTTCAGCATTTATGAATGATGGTGATTCTTTTCAGCCTGATATATTTGATCCAAGATATTGGGATTCTCCTGATTCTAAACAAATTGATATTTTAGCACAGAAGGGACCTAAAAGAGACTTATCAATTCAGAAAGGTCCAAGGGATAGATATTCTAGAAGGTTTTATGCATTATTCTATAATAGAATTCTATCAAATGGGGAGCATTGCGATAGAGATTGGCTTGTTTATTCTAAGGAACTTGATAAAGTCTTTTGCTTTGGTTGTAAATTATTTACAAAAGGGCATCGAAAAGGCCAGTTGGCAAATGAGGGGTATAATGATTGGATGCATCTTGGGGCTAGACTTAAAGAGCATGAGACAAGTGCTGATCATGTTTTGAATATGACCACTTGGTATGAGTTACATAATAGATTGCAAACGGATCAGGCTATTGATAAAACTGCTCAACGGCAACTTGAGAAAGAAATAGAATATTGGAGGAAAGTTCTGTTCAGAATTGTTGGCATTGTGCAGACATTCGAGAGGCTCTACTTCAGGTGCTCACTGCCTTGTATTATCATATTTATCTAATATTGTAATTCATCTGGTTGTTTCTATTAAGACACATTTTATTTATTTAAATTTCAGGTATCAGATATCGATAGCGATCCTAAAACAAGCAGTGAAGCTAAAGGTTTGGCAAATAATGAGCTTGGAGAGTATGGGTTTATAGTGGCTATAGTTATTTGGTATGAGGTGTTGTATGCTGTTAATTTAGTAAGCAAACAATTGCAATCAAAAGATATGCTTATTGATGTTGCTATTGAGAAAGTTCAAGGGCTGATTGTTTTCTTCCATAACTACAGAGAAACTGGTTTCTTAGAAGCACTAGAGATAGCCAAAGGCATTGCACTTGAGATGAATATTGGTACATCATTTCATAAAAGACAAGAAATTAAAAGAAAGAGACACTTTGATGAGAACCCTGTTTCCGAGATGTTGCCACGCTGTTTGCAGAGGAGTCATTTAGAATAAGCTATTTCATACATATTGTTGATCAAGCAATTTCCTCACTTACAAGGAGATTTGAACAATACCAAGGTTATCAGAAAATGTTTGGTTTCTTATTTACTTCTGAAACATTGCAGTCATTGGATAATGAGAGCCTAAAGTCCTCTTGTGATAATCTAGAGGCTGCCCTTAAAAAGGATGGAAAATCTGATATTGATGCTAATGAATTGTATGCAGAGTTGAAGTTTCTCCAAAATTTCATTCCACAAGAAAATATGGGACCTTTGGAAATTCTTATGTTTCTGAAACGACATAATTCTTTTCCTAATGCAAGTATTGCATATAGAGTTCTATTGACCATTCCAGTGACAGTTGCATCAGCGGAACGAAGCTTTTCTAAATTGAAGCTATTGAAGTCATGTTTGCGTTCTACAATGTTACAACAAAGGCTTACTGATTTGGCCCATATATCACTTGAGAGTGAATTATTGGAGAAGATTGAATATGAGCGTATTATTGAAGAATTCATTTCAAGGAACGCCAAAAGAATGAAGTTGTTCAAATAAATATGATACAACAAAGCGTTGAATAGGTATGTTTCCTTTACCATGGCTATGTAAACCATTATAACATATATATTATTACTATATTTTATTTTTCCTTAGGATATAGGGCCCAATTTAAAATTACGTACAGGGTTTCGGATTATGCCGGCCCGGCCCTGTCCAAAGGGCACAAGGTCTGATCCTTTCTCTTTGGAAGAGGTCGGTATTCATTGTTGTCTTGTGGTGAGACATCATATTTGTCATCGTTGTTTCTTTATATACTATTGCTTCTTAGTCCTAGAGTTTTGAATTCACAACTGTTATATGATAATATAGACATAACGTCTCCCCATGTATTCTTTAGTGCTTGCTGCACAGTGTTTTTTGTTCGCAATTGGTTCACCATTTATTATGTACACATTGTTGCAGGTCTATTAGTAGATCCACTTAATATATGTAATAAAACGACAGTGCGCCGGAGCCACTTTATCTTAGAAGATAATATACCATCTGATCGGTGTCAGCTACTAA
Source organism: Zea luxurians (assembly GCA_029449295.1). Lineage (NCBI taxonomy): Eukaryota > Viridiplantae > Streptophyta > Magnoliopsida > Poales > Poaceae > Zea > Zea luxurians. The sequence goes on from JAOPSE010000092.1 coordinate 317,634, forward strand.
AGGAGGATTAGATTAATGCAACTGTTGATTTGAGTGACATCTCCGAATCATTTGATAGGTGCCCATATTATCTAAGGTACATGTACATTCTGCTTTCTCATTTGAGGCTGCTCAGCAACAGAACATATGACTTTAGGAGTTCATAGCTTCCATCCAAATGGAGAGAACAGATGTGATAAAAGAGGTGCGCTCTGCTCTCTTCTTTAAAACACTAGAGCTTGGAATGTAGAATCAAATGGATCTGTATTTTGTTCCTGGTAGATCAGGCATTTTCTTATTTCTTTCCAGAGAGAGATAGTTGAACAGATATTAGAAGAATCTGGTAGAAAAGCTACTCAGGCATTTAACTTTATTGTGTATGTTATAGTGCTAATAAAATAGAACATGGTGGTTCATTAGCAGTGCAATATGTGATTTCCTCCTCATGTTTCTTTTCTCTCTGTACCTTCGTACCATTAGAGGATGTATAAGCAACCATGGTTTATATTATAAATTCAGTGTGAAGAAGGTGCATTCTACATGTTTCTATAAAGAAAAATCTATGTTCAGCAGTCAATAACCTTTTCTTCCTTACATATGTATGTGTTGTTGGTGTTGAATGCACTCCTATGGGTGGTTTCCATGGTGCCTTACTGCCTTGTCTTCCTTGGCCGCAACAAAACTTGGCTCTAGCAATTGAAGGTGACATCCAAATAATCATTTTTCTCTGAGCTACGAACAATGATTTTCTATTTCACCCTAATAATAGCACTAACATTAGCATGGTTGGGGTCGTTCGTTGCTTTGAAAAGAGCAAATGTGGATATGGCCCTCATGCAGGAGGTCTTTTTCGGAATCATCTTGAGTGCTAATTTTGGTCAAGCTCCTGCATGGCAAGCTGCTCTAGGTGCAGGGATATCAAACACTATTGTTTGCACCACTATTAACAAAGTATGTGCATCTGGCATGAAAGGTCTGAAGATAATTCATCTATTCATGTAGTCGTGTTTGTATAATTAATCTGTTCATTGTTTATTGTTTGTTTACACATGCGAGGCATATATTTATCATCCGACCATGTTATTCCTCTTCTTCACATTCTGCGGCTACTATGTTCGCTGCATAGTCAATTGAGCTGGGTATCAATGATATTGTCTAATGCCCCAAAGTACATTATCGAAGCTAGGTATGCAAAGTATTGCTTTGATACATCCAGTGGTGCTTGTGCATAACCAAAGAATAATCTTAAGTTATTTCATAGATAAAAGTTGCTTACTTACTTAAATTACACTTTCTACACCTGGTTTTAGTGATTTGAGCATTCACCATCAGCTAGCAAGGTGATTTAAAAGTGGCCAGTTTTATGTTGAAACTATATATGTTCTTGGTTAAAACAGATCCCAACTGCTATGATCTGACAAACCTGCTACTTACAAATGCAGGAATGGGTCTCGTTTTGGACATGACACACTTGTTGATGCCATGCTTAAGCATGGACTTTGGGATGTATACAATGACTACGCCATGGGAATGTGTGCCAAGCTTTGTGCTAACAATGATGCACTCACAAGAGGAAAAAGGTCTCTCACTGCCTTTTGTTATAATTTTATTTCTATGTTTGTCAACACATGGTGGTAGTTTTTAGTAGTTGGTCAATATTGGTAATTATTCTTTTGATTACTCTTGATTTTTCTTATCACCATCATGTGCCTTACAGTTTGAATTTCTTGTTGGCATTTGTTGTTGGTGTCTTGAATTTTAATTCATCATCACCATATCAATATAATATGAATATCATCTATTCTTATTTTTTTAATCGTTGTTAACACCTTGAATTGTCTGGACTAGCATATTCATTCATAGTCTCTGCTATGAATTAGTTGTTCAGACCCTTCTAGGAGCAATGAACATCATGATTGTTGCATGATTGCTAGGGTGGTCTTAATTGATACCCTGGATCTTCAATGAAACCATCTATTTGCTTGCTCCCAAATATGGAGGTAGATGTGCCATGCAAAAATGAGTACTATATGTGTCCCTATCCTTCTTCATGCTATGCTTTTCAGTAAATAACATTATACATTGATACCTCCGTTATTTTTCTATACTGTTTTCATTATATGTGTCCCATATCTGATACTACATATTTTCGTTTATATCGCAGTGCAATATATTTGCATTTCTGGTGTGTTGATTTTACTTGTTTGCTCATAGGATGCTTTTGCTATCCCAAGCAACGAGCGTGGAATTGCAGCTCATGACAGTGGTGCTTTTGCACGGGAGATTGTTCTAGTGATTTCCTTTCTCTTTGCTAGAACTAGAAATTATAGTATTTGTTTTGTTTGGTTTCCTTATTATGCTCAATGTTTTGTCAACCATGACATCCATATTATTTTTAAGTTAATTTAGAATTAAAAAAGATACAGTACCAACTAGACAAAGTGCTATAATCCGGAGAAGAATTGCATTAGCGAGGGACGTTTAACGAGGAGCATTTTCTAGATAGTCAAGTTAAGGAGTTCTATTGAACGAATTTTCTTTTTCTTCTTTTTTTTAAAAAAGGTGCATCTAAACTACTTACATTATCATATATAATATTAAACATACCCTCAAAGCTGCATCTAAATTACTCATCCTGCCATTACGATACATAATCCAAATGACTCTTTAATATTCGTGAGAAGTATATATTTTTTTCTACAGTAAAAAGAGTTGTGAAAATATTGTCACACCCGGTTCCAGGGGGTAGAACCGAGCGCATACCATATGTGTGCCAGGATCCATTTCCACACATATGTTGACGTCACAAGTGTAATATATCAAAAGACAATGCAATAAAGGCGTAAAGAGAGTATAAAACTTTATTACATCATCTGAGACATTGTGTCTTAAACAAGTATCACATCAAAGTAGAGCGGAAAATAAACAACTGGGCAATCTTCCACAGGAAGTTGACCGGCGCATCGTTAGACTTAGAATTCTTCGTCGATAAATTCTCCATCAAAGTCTCCAGCATCACCCTCTGATCAAAATATTAGCAAGGGTGAGCTCACTTATGGTCGGGGCTCAGCAAGTGGGGGAAAAATTAATGCAGGTATAACAAGGTGAGGCTAAGGTTAAGCAGTAAGCATTTTAGTTGGTCAATATTTTATTATCAACACCTGTCTTACTATTAAGAGTGAATCCCAAATATCCCAATTTAACAAAGGAATATGAATATAACAAAAACACTTAAGTGAAACCACTTCAGCAAACTGTGGGCAGATCATCGGATCTCAATTTATGTCCATCTTTAAGTTCAATTATCATGTGAGGAGTCCAGGTTGCTCATAACCGGGAGCACGGCTGATATATCAGTTTTAGACTCTGCAGAGGGGGTACAACTTTACCCACAAGCCATGTATCCCATCTAGCCCGGGTTGATCGGACCCTTAGACACTGCCGAGGTGAATGGCTAGGGATCCATTATGAGGTTTTCACAAAATACACTTAATACGAAGCAACCCGCTAAGGTTTCTAAGACGATGGTGGTGGCCCCCTGGGTGAAGTACCTTAGCCAAGAATACGACCCCATGTTAACGTGGGCTGCCAGCACCTACCGCTCCCCCTCTTGCCCATCTTTCAGGTAAGGTTGCTAGGCACTAAGCATATAGAGCTAATTACCAAAGCCAGAGCCATGATAGCACTCGTGGTTGCACTGTTATCCTGGGTGGTCACTCCATGTTCCAATTAAATTTACAATAAAGTTATCTTAACCATCGGGTTAATGCCATAATTGCCAATTAAATCTTTGAAACATTAAAATCAATTAATGAGTGACATTAAGAAATTATTAGGTTGGGCAGTAGCGTAAATCTCGCACAGCTTAATTATTTCCCCAGGTTAAACAAGGAATACAGGTAGTAAATCTAGGAAATCCTTAATTAGGTGAAACCCATCAAATTATGCAGTATATCAAAAGTAAACATTATTAAATGCAATGACTGGGTACAAAAAGAGTATGCAGAGGGAGAATCCACTTGCCTTGCACAAAATCGTCCTGCGTGTCGTCTTCAAACGTATTTGGGTCCTCTACCACACAATCAGTTTCTAATAGCGTCGCACATCGTACATACAAAAGAAAACATTCACCAATAAATAAACATACACCATTACATAGGTGAAGCATACATCATACAATAAAACATACATTTAAACAAATCACATTTATAAGAAGGAATGCAAAACATGATTTGTATCTACCCTATAAATCTTAACCATATCAACGATCAATTTATTTGCTATGACTAACTACTTTGTTATCTTACTAGAAAACTTGTATGACAATTCGACTATGGATATGCATACTATATAAATTTATTTAAAATCATAGATACAACTTTAACCCAAATTCTAGGGAATCTAGTTTATTTACTAAATAATTATCTCTATCGTAAAACACGGGTCACATTCTAGTTTTAGTCTTTCTTTCTAAAAGGAAATTATATCAATTGTTAAAATATTATTTATAAATCACATAACCATAGTATTAAAGAACTAACTTAAACTACAATTTTTATCTCTACTATTTAGATTACGTTGGACTATATTGTTTCAACGTCAATAAAATATTTACTATTTCTTAGCGAATAACCAATATAATTATATTGCGCATGAGCGTGCGAGTCTTGTCTATAAGTCAGAATCATAATGTAAGCAACGGTGAACGCATACTTATTTATCTATTAATACTAATAAATAAATCAATACATTTTCTAACTCAAATTAGTTAGTGTAGCAAGAATGAATTTAATAATATTAATATTCTAAAAATCTACCTAAACTACTAATTGAATATTTTGTAACACAAGCGAGGTTATTTGACATAAACTAGTACTCTAAAAATTTTAAGTTCTAAATCTGTGAACATGTTTATTTGACTAGCAAAAACCTATTTTGCCATCTACCAATGATATTTTCTCCTTTTTTTTATAAAAACAAAATGCTAATAAAATAATTAGATAAATCATCTAAAATCCTATATTAATCAAATGACATGAGTTCTATACCATTTTCTAATCCATCAAAAATGCACCTATAATTCTCCAAGTAGTTTCTAAAATTTATTGTGACCAAATTTAACTACAAAAATTCCTATCTAGCATTTTTATCGCCAAAGTGACTATTAAATCTACGCCATCTTTCTAAACCAAAATCAACGCGTCGATTAACATGAAATAACACGGTGTACGAATAATCGCTTGAAACTACCAAACAATTCATAACGCTCATACACATATATATAATGTCGCGAATCACATGTGTTCGTACAACAAACAAAATATGCAACCCATGGATCGAATCAAAAGTATTTTTATAAAATACACAAAATAAACTTGGGTCGCCAACAACCTCGGGTTCGTGCGTGTGACGGGGACGGATCGACGGAGAGCGGGGCTCGACTACGGACAGCGGATGGCGTAGCTCCGGCGAACTCCGGCGACGAACGGCACACGCTGGCGACGAACGACACGCTCCGGCGACGAACTATGGCAACGGCACTAGCGAGGAGCAGGGAGTGCTAGAGAGAGAGACAAATTCGAGTAGGAAGAAATGGGGAGGCTCTGCTGCCTTTTATAGAGAGAGGGAGGGGAGAGGAGAGGTCACTGCCCATGGAGCTTCAATGGGCGCTGGCTGTCCTTCGTGGCCATCAATGGCATTGCAGTTTCTTCTCGGCATCAATTGTTTGAGGAATGGGAGAGGAGAAACGGAAGAAATGAAGTCCATAACGCAAGAAACGGACGCGGTCTCGCGGGTGGACAGTGCGCTGCTCGCGCGCGGGCGTCGGCTCGTGTGCTTGCGCGTGGTCGATGCAGGGGCTCGCGACTTCGGACGTCTTGGTCGCGGCTGGTCGGCGCGGCAGAGTCCCGGCTCGGCCGGCCTGGCGCGGTGCGTCGCGGGTGGGAGCAGGGCGCGCGGCTCGCGCGTGGCTTGAGCACGCGGGGCCCGCTTGGGCGCGGCTGCTCCTGGCGTAGGGGTGTCGAGTGGCTGCAGGGCGCCTGAGCGGCTGCTCGCGCTCGGCTCGCGCGGGTGCGTGAGAGAGAGAAGCGGCGAGGGAGAGAGAAAGGTGGGAGGAGAGAGAGTGAGTGGGTGAGAGAAGAGAGAAACGTGAGGGAGAGAAGATGAAGGGCGGCGGCGGCTGGGGCTTCCTGGCCGCGCGCGTGTAGATTTTTTTTAGGGTTTGGGGCATGGGCCCCTAGTGGGCCGGTAGTGTAGGATTTTTTTTTTAATTCCGAAACGCTTATTTAAAGAGCTCAAAAATTTATAAAAATTCACCAAAAATGTCTATAAACAAAATACTCATTTTTAGACTAATAATTATTATTTTTCTTAATTATTCACTAATTACTAAGATTTCTTTTTAAAAGGAAATTAACAACAATTATCCGATAATCAATCAAGTGCATGCAAAGAAAACAATGCAAATGAACAATTAAACACTAAAAATTTTATTACCCTAATTAATATAATAACTAAATTTATTATTTTAATTGATGGGTTTTATGGTGTTACAAACCTACCCCTCTTAAAAAGAATCTCGTCCTCGAGATTAAGAAACTTCCGAGAATAACTGGGGAAATTCTGCTCTGAGTTCATCTTCTCTTTCCCAAGTGGCCTCATCTTCCGAATGATGACTCCACTGAACTTTGCACATGTTAATGACTTTACTCCGCGTAATTCTACGAGATGTTTCCAGAATTCTGATCGGGTACTCCGAATAAGTCAAATCCTCATTAACATTCAGTTCTTCCATGGGTAACTGTTCCTCGGGTACTCTCAAGCACTTCTTGAGTTGTGATACGTGAAATACGTCATGCACATCCGATAATCTATCGGGTAGCTCTAACTGGTAAGCTACTTCACCTTTTCTTTCCAAAATCTTAAATGGGCCGATATAGCGAGGTGATAATTTTCCTTTAACCTTAAACCTTTTCATTCCTCTCATCGGTGAAACTTTAAGGTAGACAAAGTCTCCTATTTCAAACATCAATTCTCTTCTTCTATTATCAGCATAGCTCTTCTGTCTTGACTGTGCTGTCTTCAAATTTTCTCTGATAATTTGTACTTGCTTTTCCGCCTCTTGGAGAATTTCTGGACCAAATACTTGACTTTCTCCAGTCTGATTCCAATAAAGTGGTGTTCTACACTTTCGTCCGTAGAGTGCTTCAAATGGTGCCATTTTGAGACTTGCTTGATAACTGTTGTTATACGAAAATTCTGCATAAGGCAAACTTTTATCCCAGCTTCTACCATGCTTTAGAGCGCACGCTCTTAGCATATCTTCTAATACTTGGTTCGTTCTTTCCGTTTGCCCATCCGTTTGCGGATGATAAGCTGAACTAAAATTTAGCTTGGTATCCATGGACTCATGAAGTCTTTTCCAAAAGCGCGAGGTAAATTGGGTTCCTCGATCTGATACGATCTTCTTCGGTACTCCATGCAGACAAACAATCCTTGACATGTATAATTCTGCTAACTGGGCTCCTGAGTAAGTTGTCTTTACAGGTATAAAATGTGCCACTTTGGTTAACCTGTCTACTATGACCCATATTGAATCATAGCCATCTCGAGTACGGGGTAGCCCAACTATGAAATCCATACTGATTTCTTCCCATTTCCATTCCGGTACCTTGAGAGGTTGTAGCAATCCTGCTGGTCTTTGGTGTTCAGCTTTAACTCGCTGACACACGTCACATAATGCAACATGAGTAGCAACATCCCTTTTCAAACCGTACCACCAATACTTTTCCTTAAGATCCTGGTACATCTTTGTACTTCCAGGGTGAATAGAGTAAGCTGAATCATGAGCTTCTCTCAAAATAAGTTGGCGTAAGTGCTCGATTTCCGGTACACAGATTCTCTTCTTAAACCATATTGTGCCTTGTTCATCTTCCGTGAAATCTGGGGCTTTACCCAAACTAATCAAAGATTTAATTTCCTTAATCTTCTCATCGGACTCTTGTCCTTTACGGATCTCTTCTTCCAAGGTAGATTCGACTTCCATCACTGTTGCTTCTACATTATTGAGAAATCCAAGGTTGAGTCGTTCCATTTCCCAGCACAATTCCTGTGACATCAAATGAGTAGTGATGTTGTTCACTTGACCCTTACGGCTCAAAGCATCAGCTACTACATTTGCCTTTCCGGGGTGATATTGTATCTCCAAATCATAATCTTTAATCAACTCTAGCCATCTTCTCTGTCTGAGGTTGAGTTCCTTCTGCGTGAATATATATTTCAGGCTTTTATGATCCGTGAAGATTTTGCACTTGTTTCCAATCATATAGTGCCTCCAAATCTTCAAAGCATGCACTACGGCAGCTAGTTCCAAATCATGCGTAGGATAATTCTTCTCATGTTTCCTCAACTGTCTTGAAGCATAAGCAATCACCTTTCCTTCTTGCATTAGCACACATCCAAGTCCAAGGTGTGATGCATCGCAATACACATCAAATCCCTTGTGGATGTCTGGCATTACCAGTATTGGTGCAGTGGTTAACCTCTTCTTGAGCTCCTCAAAACAATTCTGACAAGCTTCATCCCATTTGAACTCTTTGCCTTTCTCCAGTAGAGAGGTAAGAGGCTTCACTAATTTGGAAAAACCTTCAATAAATCTTCTATAGTAGCCTGCTAATCCAAGAAAACTCCTGATCTTGGACGCATCTGTGGGTTGCTTCCAATTTAGTATTTCACTTATCTTTCCTGGGTCCACTTTAATTCCACCATCGGTAACAATATGCCCTAAGAAAGCAACTTCTTTCAACCAAAAATCACACTTCGAGAATTTTGCGTACAGTTGGTTGTCACGAAGCTTTTGTAGGACTAGCCTTAGATGATCTTCGTGTGTTTCTTCATTCGGAGAATATATCAGTATGTCGTCAATGAATACGACCACAAACTGATCCAGATATTCCATGAATACTTTATTCATCAAGTTCATAAAGTATGCTGGTGCATTAGTCAGTCCAAATGACATGACCAAAAACTCATATAATCCATATCTCGTCGTGAAGGCTGTCTTCGGTACATCTTCTGCTCGGATTTTTAACTGATGATACCCCGATCTCAGATCTATCTTCGAGAATATCTTAGCTCCCTTCATTTGATCGAATAAATCTTCAATCCGAGGTAGTGGGTATTTATTCTTGATGGTTACTTCATTCAAACTTCTATAATCCACACACATTCTTCTCGAACCATCCTTCTTGTTCACAAATAGCACTGGGGCTCCCCAAGGGGATGAACTTGGGCGAATAAAACCTTTTTCTAGTAATTCTTCTATTTGTTTCTTCAGTTCTACTAAATCTTTGCCATCCATTCTATAAGGTCTTTTCGAGATAGGTGCGGTTCCAGGTACTAATTCAATAGAAAACTCTATATCACGGTCAGGTGGCATACCTGGTAATTCTTCCGGAAATACGTCTGGGTATTCGCACACTACTTTGATATTTTCCAAGGGCTTTTCTTCCAAGTGATTGATCACTGTCTTCCCTTTTTCATCTGTTGACTTGTCTATGTTGACTTGGATTCTTTCACCTTGAGGACTTGTCAACGTAATTGTTCCGTTGGCACACCGTATCACTCCATCACAACTTTTCAACCAGTTGCATCCAAGAATCACATCAATACCGTTGGATCCTAGGACCACTGGGTCGACTGTAAAATCTATTCCTTGAATCTTGATATTAACATGAGGGCATGAGTGTGTGGCCTTCATGTCACCTCCCGGTGAACTAATGTGTAATATCCTCTTCAGAGGGTACTTAGGTATGTTATGTTTTTCCACAAATGACTCAGTTATAAATGAATGTGATGCTCCAGAGTCAAATAAAACTGATGCAGGTATGGAGTTAACAAGGAACATACCATACACAATGTCGGCATCCTCAGGCACTGATTCCGCAGTGACGTGATTGACCCTTCCTCGGCTCTGGTTCTGCGGGGTCTTGTTCTGAGCAGATCCACGAGCGGGGGTGCTCTGGTCATTCCTCTGAGTGTTGCTCCTTTGAGGTGTTTGCTGGTTGCGCCTTGGGCAATTGTTAGCATAGTGGCCTAGTTCACCGCACTTGAAACAGCTGTTGGGTTGGACAGGTGCGTGGTTTCTGGCCTGAGTGTTGTTGGTGCCACCCTGACGGTTCTGTGAATTTCCACCAGACCTCTGGTTGGTCTGGGGGTTGCTTCTTTGCTGGTTCTGGTTTTGGTTACTTCTCTGGCTTTGCTGTCCAAAGCGTTGCACTTGATAATTATTTCCACCCTGATTTCCAGAGCGGAACTGTGAACCTTGAGCATTATTCGGACGAGTGTTCCTGCTTGACTGACCTTGGAACTTCCTTTTATGGTCAGATAATTCCTTCCTTTTGCTCTCAAGGCCAATTGCCTTATTCAGGAGTGTCTGGAAGTTGGGGAATGTGTGACTCTGAAGTTGATAGTTCAGAGGTCCAATCAACCCTTCCAGAAAACGCTCTTGGCGCTTCTCATCAGTGTCCACTTCCTCAGGGGCATAACGTGAAAGCTGAGTGAAGCGATCACGATACTCACTGACAGACATATTCCCTTGACTAAGGGAAAGAAACTCCTTCTTCTTCAGCTTCATGATTCCCGAAGGAATGTGATGAGCGCGGAAGTTCTCCTGAAACTCTTGCCAAGTTATGGTATCAGCGTTGGGATGTGCCGCTGTGAAGGCATCCCACCAATCGGACGCAGCTCCCTCGAGTCTTCCCGAGGCGTACAAGACCTTCTCCCGGTCGTTGCACTGAGTGATGTCCAACTTCTTTCCAATGACTTTGAGCCAGTCATCGGCATCAAGAGGATCAACCGCATGAGAGAAAGTTGGCGGGTGATGACTCATGAAGTCCCGGTGCTTATCTCTAGCCGGGGGTGCATATTGCTGCTGCTGGGGTTGCTGATTCTGTTGGTTCTGTTGCAATTGTTGAACCGCAGCAGTGAGTCCTTGCAGAATCTGCATTTGGGCGGCGATGAACTGCTCCATGTTGGGATTAGGTGGTGGCGGTGGTGGTGGTGCTTGTTGTCCACGCTGGTTCCGGTTGTTAGGTCCTTGACGTTGGTTCACCATCTGATTTGTTAGGAAGTGAAGTCCTTAGAAAAGTGAGGAGTAGAAAAGATTCAAGAGGGAAAATAGCTTAAGTTTTACAAATTTTATATGTTCTTATGGCCATCATTCCATAAGACCATAGCACTCAAACAAAGATTCAAATCAAGCATTTCAACCAATCACCATCACATGGTTGATATTTATTAATATAAAAATTTAAAGATAGTTTCATCGTCTAACGCGAAGCGTAACTTATTACATCATGATCAACACTCCTAAAGCAGCCTAGTGACGGATCCGGCCTCTCCGTAGCGCAGCCTCTTGCGGGGAGGAGACAACGCCACGGCGGGAACCTGAGCTTCCGGCGGATTCAGTCCTTGCAGTTGAGCTTCCAGGGCTGCAATCCTGGCGTGGGCATTCTCCAGCTCCAAGTGCACACTGTAGAGGTCCAGAGTGGCACTGTCCAGGTCGGTGTTGAGACCGGCCACTACACCAGCTAGGGTGTTGAGGCGATCCTCACCAGGTTCACCTGGGACAATGTTGGTCTGGCTTTCTCCACGCAGGCGCTGAGGGAGATGCCTGAACCTTGTGTTCTGCAGCTGCTGCCGGTAGGTGTGGCTAAGCGACCACAGGGTCCGACGGGCAGCGTCGCTGACAGAGGCAGCGTAGGTGGACAGCGGTATCAGGGACTCGTGAGCAGACAGAGTCCTGAATCCCCTGTCACCTGCATCCATCACCCTGACATGGATGCGAGTGATGTAATAGCAAGCCCGGGGAGGCTCGCTCACTCGCCTCGTCTCGTACAGGGGGCGGACGTAGGCTCCTAGCTCGTGCAGCACTGCCTGCAGCAGGTTGGGGAAGTGCCCTGTTTCGAACATTGATGTGTAATGTTCGACAACTGGACCAATCCCCATGAAGTGGTCCTCCTGGGCGTAGTCAGCTTCCTCGTGGACGTGTTCGTCCTCTCCATCGTCGTCGTCGTCGTCATCCTCGTCGTCGCCGTCTCCGGAGTCATCGGGGTCGTCGCCTCCAGGTGCAGGTGCTTGGAAGGCTGGTGCCGGCGATGCTGACGTCGATGACGCAGCTGCGAAGGCCAGGGACTCGGCCAACGGGGTGGGGGTCGGCAGCTGCTCCTCCGAGCTGTCCTCCAGGTTGATCACGTTCTCCACTCGGATGGGAGGGAGGTTTGCTGGAGCATTCTCGACTACCACTGGGTAGGCCGGGATCTGCCGGGGCTGAGGGGCGTAGCTGGTGTTGACGCGGGTGGTTTGGAGAGTGCGAACCATCTACAAGAGAAGAGTCAACTTAGTTGAATTTCAAAGAGGTAAGACTGATAAAGGAATTTATAGGAATGAAATTAGCAAGTTTTGAACAACTAGGCTTTCCATTTCTAACTAATCTAACGACCTAGGGTCAGCATAGCTTTGATACCACTTCTGTCACACCCGGTTCCAGGGGGTAGAACCGAGCGCATACCATATGTATGCCAGGATCCATTTCCACACATATGTTGACGTCACAAGTGTAATATATCAAAAGACAATGCAATAAAGGCGTAAAGAGAGTATAAAACTTTATTACATCATCTGAGACATTGTGTCTTAAACAAGTATCACATCAAAGTAGAGCGGAAAATAAACAACTGGGCAATCTTCCACAGGAAGTTGACCGGCGCATCGTTAGACTTAGAATTCTTCGTCGATAAATTCTCCATCAAAGTCTCCAGCATCACCCTCTGATCAAAATATTAGCAAGGGTGAGCTCACTTATGGTCGGGGCTCAGCAAGTGGGGGAAAAATTAATGCAGGTATAACAAGGTGAGGCTAAGGTTAAGCAGTAAGCATTTTAGTTGGTCAATATTTTATTATCAACACCTGTCTTACTATTAAGAGTGAATCCCAAATATCCCAATTTAACAAAGGAATATGAATATAACAAAAACACTTAAGTGAAACCACTTAAGCAAACTGTGGGCAGATCATCGGATCTCAATTTATGTCCATCTTTAAGTTCAATTATCATGTGAGGAGTCCAGGTTGCTCATAACCGGGAGCACGGCTGATATATCAGTTTTAGACTCTGCAGAGGGGGTACAACTTTACCCACAAGCCATGTATCCCATCTAGCCCGGGTTGATCGGACCCTTAGACACTGCCGAGGTGAATGGCTAGGGATCCATTATGAGGTTTTCACAAAATACACTTAATACGAAGCAACCCGCTAAGGTTTCTAAGACGATGGTGGTGGCCCCCTGGGTGAAGTACCTTAGCCAAGAATACGACCCCATGTTAACGTGGGCTGCCAGCACCTACCGCTCCCCCTCTTGCCCATCTTTCAGGTAAGGTTGCTAGGCACTAAGCATATAGAGCTAATTACCAAAGCCAGAGCCATGATAGCACTCGTGGTTGCACTGTTATCCTGGGTGGTCACTCCATGTTCCAATTAAATTTACAATAAAGTTATCTTAACCATCGGGTTAATGCCATAATTGCCAATTAAATCTTTGAAACATTAAAATCAATTAATGAGTGACATTAAGAAATTATTAGGTTGGGCAGTAGCGTAAATCTCGCACAGCTTAATTATTTCCCCAGGTTAAACAAGGAATACAGGTAGTAAATCTAGGAAATCCTTAATTAGGTGAAACCCATCAAATTATGCAGTATATCAAAAGTAAACATTATTAAATGCAATGACTGGGTACAAAAAGAGTATGCAGAGGGAGAATCCACTTGCCTTGCACAAAATCGTCCTGCGTGTCGTCTTCAAACGTATTTGGGTCCTCTACCACACAATCAGTTTCTAATAGCGTCGCACATCGTACATACAAAAGAAAACATTCACCAATAAATAAACATACACCATTACATAGGTGAAGCATACATCATACAATAAAACATACATTTAAACAAATCACATTTATAAGAAGGAATGCAAAACATGATTTGTATCTACCCTATAAATCTTAACCATATCAACGATCAATTTATTTGCTATGACTAACTACTTTGTTATCTTACTAGAAAACTTGTATGACAATTCGACTATGGATATGCATACTATATAAATTCATTTAAAATCATAGATACAACTTTAACCCAAATTCTAGGGAATCTAGTTTATTTACTAAATAATTATCTCTATCGTAAAACACGGGTCACATTCTAGTTTTAGTCTTTCTTTCTAAAAGGAAATTATATCAATTGTTAAAATATTATTTATAAATCACATAACCATAGTATTAAAGAACTAACTTAAACTACAATTTTTATCTCTACTATTTAGATTACGTTAGACTATATTGTTTCAACGTCAATAAAATATTTACTATTTCTTAGCGAATAACCAATATAATTATATTGCGCATGAGCGTGCGAGTCTTGTCTATAAGTCAGAATCATAATGTAAGCAACGGTGAACGCATACTTATTTATCTATTAATACTAATAAATAAATCAATACATTTTCTAACTCAAATTAGTTAGTGTAGCAAGAATGAATTTAATAATATTAATATTCTAAAAATCTACCTAAACTACTAATTGAATATTTTGTAACACAAGCGAGGTTATTTGACATAAACTAGTACTCTAAAAATTTTAAGTTCTAAATCTGTGAACATGTTTATTTGACTAGCAAAAACCTATTTTGCCATCTACCAATGATATTTTCTCCTTTTTTTTATAAAAACAAAATGCTAATAAAATAATTAGATAAATCATCTAAAATCCTATATTAATCAAATGACATGAGTTCTATACCATTTTCTAATCCATCAAAAATGCACCTATAATTCTCCAAGTAGTTTCTAAAATTTATTGTGACCAAATTTAACTACAAAAATTCCTATCTAGCATTTTTATCGCCAAAGTGACTATTAAATCTACGCCATCTTTCTAAACCAAAATCAACGCGTCGATTAACATGAAATAACACGGTGTACGAATAATCGCTTGAAACTACCAAACAATTCATAACGCTCATACACATATATATAATGTCGCGAATCACATGTGTTCGTACAACAAACAAAATATGCAACCCATGGATCGAATCAAAAGTATTTTTATAAAATACACAAAATAAACTTGGGTCGCCAACAACCTCGGGTTCGTGCGTGTGACGGGGACGGATCGACGGAGAGCGGGGCTCGACTACGGACAGCGGATGGCGTAGCTCCGGCGAACTCCGGCGACGAACGGCACACGCTGGCGACGAACGGCACGCTCCGGCGACGAACTATGGCAACGACACTAGCGAGGAGCAGGGAGTGCTAGAGAGAGAGACAAATTCGAGTAGGAAGAAATGGGGAGGCTCTGCTGCCTTTTATAGAGAGAGGGAGGGGAGAGGAGAGGTCACTGCCCATGGAGCTTCAATGGGCGCTGGCTGTCCTTCGTGGCCATCAATGGCATTGCAGTTTCTTCTCGGCATCAATTGTTTGAGGAATGGGAGAGGAGAAACGGAAGAAATGAAGTCCATAACGCAAGAAACGGACGCGGTCTCGCGGGTGGACAGTGCGCTGCTCGCGCGCGGGCGTCGGCTCGTGTGCTTGCGCGTGGTCGATGCAGGGGCTTGCGACTTCGGACGTCTTGGTCGCGGCTGGTCGGCGCGGCAGAGTCCCGGCTCGGCCGGCCTGGCGCGGTGCGTCGCGGGTGGGAGCAGGGCGCGCGGCTCGCGCGTGGCTTGAGCACGCGGGGCCCGCTTGGGCGCGGTTGCTCCTGGCGTAGGGGTGTCGGGTGGCTGCAGGGCGCCTGAGCGGCTGCTCGCGCTCGGCTCGCGCGGGTGCGTGAGAGAGAGAAGCGGCGAGGGAGAGAGAAAGGTGGGAGGAGAGAGAGTGAGTGGGTGAGAGAAGAGAGAAACGTGAGGGAGAGAAGATGAAGGGCGGCGGCGGCTGGGGCTTCCTGGCCGCGCGCGTGTAGATTTTTTTTAGGGTTTGGGGCATGGGCCCCTAGTGGGCTGGTAGTGTAGGATTTTTTTTTTAATTCCGAAACGCTTATTTAAAGAGCTCAAAAATTTATAAAAATTCACCAAAAATGTCTATAAACAAAATACTCATTTTTAGACTAATAATTATTATTTTTCTTAATTATTGACTAATTAATTACTAAGATTTCTTTTTAAAAGGAAATTAACAACAATTATCCGATAATCAATCAAGTGCATGCAAAGAAAACAATGCAAATGAACAATTAAACACTAAAAATTTTATTACCCTAATTAATATAATAACTAAATTTATTATTTTAATTGATGGGTTTTATGGTGTTACAAATATTTGTTTGACAACTTAAACACCAATAATCCAGTTGAAATTATATTAATACCATAACATTAATGTAGTGTTTGGTTCCGAAGTATGATAGGATGGAACCACTTCGTTTCCAATTTATTGTTGTTTGGATTGGTCTATGTAGAACAGAGTGACTTAAAAAAATTATGCTCAAATGCTGAACGATCCGGCTCTCTAAAATTTCTCGGACGGAGCCGCTCCATCCTAACTGGTTTCGGAACCAAACATTACCTAACTCAGGCAAGCTTTTGCATTTAGATAACTATGTCACTTTTGACAATTCTTTATTGATGATATAATTATAAGCAACTTATTTACTATAACACATCTAGTTTATGTATAATTCTCTAATTGTGCGTTTGGATTCATTTGTTTTAAAAAGAATAGAAATTTACTTAATAAAGTAAGCTATTTAGTTTCGAATTTAACATTCCACCACTTTCCAAAACGATACAGTTCCGACGGCTTTGTTATATTCGACGACTGCCTAGAAAATCATCGGACGTAACAATATTTCCGATGGCCTCGAGCAGCCGTCGGATATAAGGTTATGTCCAACGGCTGCTAGAGACGCAATCGGAAGTAACCTTATGTCCGACGGCCACCTAGGATGCCGTCGGAAGTTAGGGATTTTAACCCTTCCCTGCAGCGCCCGCGAGGCTGTTTCAGTTATTCACACCGCGTTGCCGCCGCCGTCGAACGCCCTCCCCGGCCCGTCGCGGCCGACCCCAACGCTGCCCCTGCCACCGACGACAACGCCCACGCCCGTTCTGCCCTCACCACCGCCTCGGACACCGGCCGCGCCTGCCCACGCCCGACCCCGGGTTCGTTCGTTCGCCGGCTATACGTTTCGCTAAGTGAGTAATTTTATGATTTTTAGTATAATTTTGTATATGCATATATATTGTTTGCTTGTAGTTATGTTTAGTTTGTTATGCCCGACGACCTGAGTTTATTATGTAATTAAATTAACTAGTTTTAGTTTATTTAGTGGTGTCTATATAATTTAAACTAATAATTTCCGAGGGTAATTATTATGCCCTCGAAAATAAGGTTATTTTATATGATTTAGGGTCCCGTGAAATGATTTTTCTATATAATATTGTATTAGTATGGTTTATTAGATTAAGGGCGTGATTTACTTAACTAATCAAGTTAACGTCTTGTATCTAGTATGGAGGAGGATCGTCAATGGATGTATAAAGGTTGGAAGAAAAGAGGTGCTCTATCAAGTGAGTGGGTTGCCAAGACTGACGCATTTCTCGACCATGCTTTTGCTCGAGCAGAGACTGAAACCAAAGTTAGGTGCCCTTGTAGCAAGTGTCGAAACATTTATTTCCTTGTCAGGAGGACTATGTCGATAGATCTTTGTAAGAACGGTTATATGCCAGGCTATGAGGTGTGGGTGCACCACGGTGAGGACCCACCTCGTATTGTATCGGAAGTTCAGTCACATGAAGAGGGTGACTACGATAGGATGGAAGAGATGCTTGACGATGTACGCCATGAGCTTCTACCCATCGATTCGGAGAACCTCGGTGAACCCACCAATTATGAGGATCTAGCTATGCCAGAGGTTCAGAAGTTCTTCGAGCTCCTTAAAGCTGCCGAGCCGTTGCATGAGCACAAGAAAGTGACTGTCCTTGTATTTGTGACTCGACTTATAGCTATTAAGTCTAAGTTTGCATTCTCAAACAACTGCTACAAGGAGCTTCTGAACTTGATCAGTGATGTACTTTTGGAGAATCACAAGATGCCAAAGGACATGTATCAATCCAAAAAGATGCTCTCTGGTATCGGTATGGACTATGAAAAAATTGATGTCTGTGACAATAAATGAATGCTTTTTCTGGAAGGAGACCGCGAGTGAGAAGAAGTGTACTATATGTGGTGAGCATAGATTCGTAGAGCTTGAAAACGACGATGGTTTGATTGTGATGACGAAGATTGCACGTAAGCAGCTTCGTTACATGTCTCTTATACCTTGGTTGAAACGTTTGTTCATCTTCAAGAATACAGCCAGACACATGAGGTGGCACAAAGAAGGGGTACGTGAGAATCTAGATGTCATGGCGCACCCAGCTGATACTGAAAGGGAATAGGGTCAAACCTTTTCCTAAATAATTTTGGTGGTTGAATTGCCCAACACAAATAATTGGACTAACTAGTTTGCTCTAAATTATGAGTTCTACAGGTGCCAAAGGTTCAACACAAACCAATAAAAAGTCCAAGAAAGGGTTCAAATAGAAAGGAGCAAAACCAACCAAAGGCTGCCCTGGTCTGGCGCACCGGACTGTCCGGTGTGCCACCGGACAGTGTCCGGTGCACCAGGGAGAATTACTCTAAACTGCTCAACTTCGGGTTTCTGGAAATGCCACTCCGTTATAATTCACCGGACTGTCCGGTGTAGCACCGGACTGTCCGGTGTGCCAGCGGGAGCAACGGCTAGCGCATCAATGGTCGTCTGCAAAAGTGAACAGTGAACAGTGAACAGTTCGAACTGCACGCGCAGAGTTAGAGCAGGCGCCAAAAGGCGCACAGGACAGTGAACAGTGACTGTCCGGTGGCCCAGTTGTCAGAAGCTCCAATGGTCGAACCCTAACGGTTGGGTGACGTGGCTGGCGCACCGGACAGTGTCCGGTGGCGCACCGGACTGTCCGGTGCGCCCGTCGATAGCAGAGTTCCCCAACGGCCACTTTGGTGGTTGGGGCTATAAATACCCCCCAACCACCACACTTCAAGGCATCCAAGTTTTCAGCCATTGCATTCAATACAAGAGCTCTAGACTTCACTCCAAGACACAAACAAGAGATCAAATCCTCTCCCAAGTTTGAAATCACTCCAAACATTTAGTGACTAGTGTGAGAGAGATTTTCGTGTTCATTTGAGTTCTTGTCGCTTGGATCGCTTTTCTTCTTCCCATTTCTTGTTCCCAAGACATTTGTATCAAGGCAAGAGACACCAATTGTGTGGTGATCCTTGTGGGGACTAAGTGTCCCAATTGATTGAGAAGAGAAGCTCACTCGGTCTAGGTGACCGTTTGAGAGAGGGAAAGGGTTGAAAGAGACCCGGTCTTTGTGAACACCTCAACGGGGAGTAGTTTTGCAAGAACCGAACCTCGGTAAAACAAGTCACCGTGTCACACTCTTCAATTGCTTGTGATTTGTTTTCGCCCTCTCTTTTCGGACTCAATTTTATTTCTAACGCTAACCCCGGCTTGTAGTTGTGCTTAAAGTTTATAAATTTCAGATTCCGCCTATTCACCCCCCTCTAGGCGACTTTCAATTGGTATCAGAGCCCGGTACTTCATTAGAGCTTAACCGCTCGAAGTGATGTCGGGAGATCACACCAAGAAGAAGGTCGTGACCGGTGAGAAGCCTACCACAAGCCAAGGGAAGACTCCATCGGGAGAGTTCGGCAACAAGGGGAAGGGATCCCCTTCACACACCAAGTTGCATCAGAGTGGCGACAAGAAGAAGATGAAGAAGGTAGTCTACTACGAGACCGACTCTTCGTCGCCATCTACCTCCGGCTCTGACGCGCCGTCCGTCACTTCTAAGCTCCATGAGCGCAAGAAGTTTAGTAAGATCCCCCTTAAGCTACTCTCACATTTCTAAACGTACTCCATTACTTTCCGTCCCATTAGGCAAACCACCGGTTTTTTACGGTGAAGATTATTGTATGTGGAGTGATAAAATGATGCACCATCTAACCTCACTCCGCACTAGCATTTGGGATGTTGTTGAGTTTGGAGTACAGGTACCATTCGTAGGGGATGAAGATTATGATTTGGACGAGGTTGCCCAAATCCGGCACTTCAACTCCCAAGCCACTACTATACTCCTCACCTCTCTAAGTCGAGAGGAGTATAATAAGGTGCAAGGGTTGAAGAGTGCCAAAGAGATTTGGGACGTGCTCAAGACCGCGCACACAGGAGATGAGGTGACCAAGATCACCAAGCGAGAAACGATCGAGGGGGAGCTCGGTCGATTCATGCTCAACCAAGGGGAGGAGCCACAAGCCATGTACAACCGGCTCAAGACCTTGGTGAACCAAGTGCGCAACCTCGGGAGCACAAAATGGGATGACCATGAAATGGTCAAGGTTATTCTTAGATCACTTGTTTTTCTTAACCCTACTCAAGTACAACTAATTTGTGGTGATCCTAGATATAAACTAATGTCTCCCGAGGAAGTGATAGGAAAGTTTGTGAGCTTTGAATTAATGATCAAAGGCTCTAAACAAATCATCGAGCAAGGCGCCACCTCAACACCCGAGGTGCAACCCGTCGCATTCAAGGTGACGGAGGAAGAAAAGAAGGATTCTACACCAAGTAGGGTCCCCATCGACGCCTCCAAGCTCGACAACGAGGAGATGGCACTAATCATCAAAAGCTTTCGTCAAATCCTCAAGCAAAGGAAGAGGAAAGATTACAAGCCCTGTTCCAAGAAGGTTTGCTACAAGTGTGGTAAGCCCGATCACTTTATAGCAAAATGTCCTATTTCTAGTGACAGTGACAGGGGCGATGACAAGAGGGGGAAGAAGAAAGAAAAGAAGAGATACTACAAGAAGAAGGGCGACGATGCCCATGTATGACGGGAGTGGGACTCCGACGAGAGCTCCACCGACTCCTCCTCCGACGAGGACGACACAAACATCACCGTCAATAAGGGCCTCCTCTTCCCCAACGTCGGCCACAAGTGCCTCATGGCAAAGGACGGCAAAAAGAAGAAGGTAAAATGTAGAGGCTCCACTAAATATGCAACATCTAGTGATGAGAGTAACTCTAGTGATGATGAAGATAACTTGTTTGCTCTTTTTGCCAACTTAAACATGTAACAAAAGGAAAAATTAAATGAATTAATAGGTGCTATTCATGAGAAGGATGAACTCTTAGATAGCCAAGAGGAATTCCTAATTAAGGAAAACAAAAAGCATGTTAAAGTTAAAAATGCTTATGCTCTAGAGATAGAAAAATGTGAAAAATTGACTAGTGAGCTAAGCACTTGCCATGACACTATTTCTAACCTTAGAAACGAAAATGCCAAATTAATTGCTAAGGTTGAGAAATTAAATGTTTGTGATGATTCTCTTGTCAACCTTAGAAATGATAATGCTAGTTTGATTGCTAAAATTGACAAGTTGAATGAATCACTTTCTAGCCTTAAGATTGAGAATGAAAAATTAATTGCTAAGGCTAAAGATTTAAATGTTTGCAATGATGTTATTTCCAATCTTAGAAATGAAAATGCCATGTTACATGCTAAGGTTGATGAATTAAATGTTTGCAAACCCTCTACTTCTAGTGTTGATCATGTTTCTATTTGTACTAGATGTAGATGTAACACCCACTTTGTAAACAGAGTCTAAGCAGAGAAATTGTACTCCATATACATATATGAGTTATCTATGTTTCTCATTTCATGTGAACACCCTATGCAAAAAACAAATAATTAATAATATAAAAGCCACAAAAATATGCATCATGCTGGACTTTATTTGTGTGTGCACTTAAGCGTAATAAAAAAAATTATAGAAAGACATTAATGTTTAATTTGGAAATTCATACTTAAATTGGACCCTAAAATTTGGAGAAAAGAGGGAACATACTTTACAAATAGGATAAAATAAAAATATAAATAAGTAAAAAAAATCAGTTCATAAAGTTATGTAAATGTAGACAATCAACCTGAGTTTGAACTTCACACAAAAGTAGATTCAAATTTGAAATCTAAATTTGAAAAGGGAGAAAAGAGAAAGAAAAGAAAAAGAAAATAAACTAAACCCCTACCTGGGCCTCGGTCCCTCATTTTGGCCCACCTGAAGAAGCCACCCCGCGCAGCCCATCCGCATCTGTGTGCCGACAGGTAGGACCCACCTGGTCAGCCACTCCTTCCTTGCGCGGATTCTTTCCCTGTCACTGGTGCGTGGGATCGCCTCGTCAGTCTCCCTTCAACAGAATGTGTCCGTCTTCTCCGCACGCCACTCGCCCCGCGCATGCCGCGTCGTGCCGTGAGCTTCGAGGCCGTTACAACCATCCCGACCTGCGTCGCTAGTACAAAGCCACCAGCCACGACCGCTTCGGCCTCCCCGTTCCATCACATCTGAGCTGGAACCGAGCGCCAACGCAAAATCGATGGAGAAGAAATCCGAGGAGAGGAAGAGAGAGATTGAGAGCTTGCGAGCGGCACCGTCACCGCACTCACATCGTGTGGGTTCGGTTTGTCGCGGATTGGAGTCTTCGGTATGACAGGAAGCAAACCAAGACCCCTGCACGCACAAATTGGGTTGCGGCTCTCTGAAGTTCCTCGTCGTCGTCGCGGAATCTCGACCTCCAACCATCCACTGGGGCCGGAGAACCTCTGCTACGCAATTAGGTATGAGAAACACCGTTAATTCCTCGGTTTGTCGGTCGTATAGCACTCAATTAGCCATGGCTCGTGTGTCAATTCGGGGTAGCGGGTGATGCAGGCGCGGTGCACTGTGGGCCGAGTCCTACGATGGATGGCGGCAGCAATTGATGGGTGAATCAGGCTTGGGGCATCATCAATTTCGCGAGGGTCGTGCGAATTTGGATATGGCGCTCGGGAGAACCGGATTTTGCGAGCTCCGGTGAACCCACCGTCGTGCGGTGGCCTGCTCGCCGTGAGCCAGTGCCAAGGGAAGGAGAGTGATAGCAGGCATGCGATATGCATCGTGCGGTGGTGATTGAATCCAGAGAACGAAGGGTCTGGCCCGTAGGATTAGAATCGTGCGGTTAAAATGAGGGGTGGGGACTTCATTAAATCCGCACCATAGATAGGAGATCGGGCGGCTCTGGGCGCATACCGGTTTGATTAGAGGCCAAACAAATCTGTGCCATCCGGATCTAATCTAACGACCAGAAAGGCCCGTACCCCCCTTCGTGCGCGCAAATTGCTAAAGAGCCCCTGTAACCTTTACAAATTAACCCGCCATCCACGTAGACTATTCCCTGTGTCGTTGGCAACTTACCCTTAGACCCCTGTGCTTTGCAGAAATTGAGGCCCAATCCAGTGGCGTCTTAAAATGAATAAATGAATTAGAAAATAGGTTTTTATTATATAAATGAGTGCTAGAACTTCAATAATTCATAGAAAATGTATATGAACTCCAAATTACTCCATTCCAGTTCCTAAAATTTTGTAATTTTATTCTCTATCACCTAGAGCCTCTGTTTTGTCATGAAAACAGCAAGAAATTTAATTCCTCACTTAATCTATTTTAAACACATAAAACCTTTAAAAATTTATAACTTAAATTCTATAACTCCAAAAATTATGATTCCTGTTCCTAGGATTTTATTTTAATGAGTAGATTATTACTGTGTATTTTGTGTACATGTTTGGTGTGATGTTAATTTTCCCTATATATTGTGCTTGTTTGTATTGTGGCGAGTAGAAGAGCCCGTGACTGAGGATCCTGGTGAGCAGCAGGTTGAAGTAGCTGAGCAGGAGCTCATTGAAGGCAAGTTGTGCCCTTGACCACTTTTTACCCAATAATGCTCTTTAATATCATTTATTCATGCATAGGTTAATTTTGATGGGACCCGATAGGTCACCCTAGATTGTTTATCTCATTACCTTGTTTACCCCTGATTCACTTGGGTAGTTTGCTATTGCTTTACCTGGTTTTGGGATAATCATTTATTACCTCTATGTTCCAATTCTTTTGTTATTCTACTTATGTTCATGTCAAGTTCATTAATGTTAATTGGAACATAGAGCTTAACTTGAGAACCACGTGCCACCACAAGGGTTTAATGGGACGCCCTTGGCTGACTAATTAGGAAAGCTAGTGGAAGACTACCTTACCCGAAAGGGGCAAGGGCAGTAGGGGAGTTGCATGCAAGGAGGTTCTCGGGTTGATTTAGCTGCGATGGCGGTCAGACGGGGGATTCTTGCAAGTGCTCTTCCCATAAACTGTAGCAGGTTTTCGGAAGCTAGTGGAACTTTGTAAAGGCCTCGTGGTGTTGCCCTGTCGCGCTTCCTAGGTAGAGGTGTATGGGAGTCGCGACCTCTTGGTAGATGGGTAACATGACTTGTGGGTAAAGGGTACAACCTCTGCAGAGTGTAAAACTGGTATACTAGCCGAGCTCACGGTCATGAGCAGCTCATGACTCTCTGATGTTTAAATTATGGAACTTAAATTCAATTTTGTCATTTGCATTGCATGGGTTTATTATTAATTTGTTCAATTACTTTACTTAAGGTTTTGTATTTACGTACAATTAGTAATTGCTAATAAATTTTGGACCAACTACTTAAAAGCAATGCTCAGCTTTAACCCCTATCATTGATTAGCCTTACACATCACATGAACTCACACCTTTGTGAGTTTATGTCCACTGGTTCCCCACAACTTGTTGAGCTATGATCATGTGTGAGCACACCCTTGCTGTCTCACACCCCCCCCCCCACAGGAGAAGAACAGGTGGTTCAGGAGGAGCCACAAGGCGAGGAGTATGATCTGATCTAGGTGGCGTTTCTCAGTTGACATTTGCGCCGACGATCCTTAGTTCGTTTTATATTCATTATTTTATTTTGTAATAAGTCTTTCGCTATGTAATAAATACTCTGATGTTCTATGACATTTATCTCTATACACTCTGTTATTATATATGTTGTCTTCTTTGGCGCATGTATGAGATACACCCGGCTTTGTCCTTTAAAACCGGGTGTGACAGAAGTGGTATCAGAGGAAATGTTGACTATAGGACGAAACCTAGATAGAAATGGATAAACCCATACCTACTTACCTTATTCTGAATTCTTCTATCCTTCTACACTTATCTTGATCATGTCTCACCTTCTACTGTCCTACTCTGATCATTCTTACCTTTTCTACTCTGAGACAAGATGGATTTCACACCCTGGAATCCTGCCACTATGATCTTCTTAAGAGATAGGAAACCTAAGACGAAATTAAAACTATTTTCTCTATTTAAAACTGTTGATTGATTGTTCTGATGATAGATGCTTGATTTGCTTCTTTGGTTGATTGAAATAATATAGACGGGCATCTTAGCATGTACCACCATAAGGTAATAAATTAACTTTAGTAGGTGACACACTAATCTACTTAGTTAATAAATCCCCCGCAGTAACATTTCTCGTAATTACTCGCCTTGTCGACAATTCTTCCTTCCTTACCCTGTGTTTTTAACCCAGATGGACTACTCCTATAGTGTTAGAAGAGAGCACTATAGACACGATCCTTGGTATGTCATGGTTAAGAAAGGCAAATGCAGTATATACACTGTGCTAAGGGAACTGTAGAACTCACTAGTTCCAAAGGACAAAGATTTGAAGTCGAAGTTGCAGTAACTACCACCATCAGACTAGCGGTATTCTTAGTAGATGAGAAGTTTGTGGGTGGCAACATCCGTGCAGTTAGAGATTTTCCGGATGTCTTTCCAGAGGACTTACCAGGGATGCCACCAGATAGGGCAGTTAAGTTTGTCATTGA
Source organism: Zea luxurians (assembly GCA_029449295.1). Classification (NCBI taxonomy): domain Eukaryota; kingdom Viridiplantae; phylum Streptophyta; class Magnoliopsida; order Poales; family Poaceae; genus Zea; species Zea luxurians. Next base: position 343,481 of record JAOPSE010000092.1, read on the forward strand.
TCTCTTATCTAGGACTGCCCCTATTTCTAAACGGCCATACATGATGTCTGTAGAAGAACTAAAGGAGCTTAAGAAGCAATTAATGGAATTACAAGAGGCTAAGTATGTTCATCCGAGTTCCTCACCTTGGGGAGTGCCGGTTCTGTTTGTACAGAAGAAGGATGGATCGCAAGGGATGTGCGTGGATTATAGGTCCCTTAACGATGTCACTGTGGAGAACAAGTATCTGTTACCCTGCATTAAGGATTTATTTAATCAGATGAGAGGCGCAAGGGTATTCTCGAAGATTGATCTCCGATCGGGTTACCATCAAATTAAGATTAGGCCATCAGATATTCCCAAGGTGGATTTCTTGACTCGATATGGATTATATGAGTTCATTGTTATGACATTTGGACTAACTAATGCACCAACCTATTTTATGGATATGAAGAATAAGGTGTGCATGATCTGGACAGATTCGTCGTGGTTTTCATCGATGATATTTTTATTATTTCCAAGAGTGATAGTGATCATGAGGAACATCTGAGATTGGTGCTACAGAAGCTTCAAGATAATCAACTCTACGCCAAGTATGGTAAATGCGAGTTTTGGGATTGACGAGGTGTCATTCCTTGGACATATCAATTCTAATGGAGGAATATCAGTGGATTTTGCCAAAGTCAAGGAGATAGTGGCGTGGAGCATACCCACTACAGTTACGAGGTTCGAAGTCTCTTGGGACTTGTAGGGTAATATTGGAGATTTATTGAAGGATTTTCTAAGATTACTAAGCCTATGACCTCGCTTCTGGAGAAGGGAAGAGAGTTCAAGTGGGATGAGAAGTGTCAAGATAGCTTTGATCAATTAAAGAAGAGGTTGATGTCGCCACCAGTGTTTGTTATGCCAGATCAGTAGAAAGGATTTGACATTTATTGTGATGCATGTGGCCAAGGCTTGGGATGTGTACCTATGTGAGAAGGACATGTGATCGCCTACGCGTCTCGTCAGTTGCGGAAACACGAGTTGAACTACCCCACGCATGACTTGGAACTGGCATCCGTTGTGCATGCGCTTAAGATTTGGAGACATTATATTATGGGAAACAAGTGTCAAGTATGCACGGATCATAAGAGTTTGAAGTGTATATTCACTCAGAAGGATCTCAACCTTAGGCAACGTCGTTGGTTGGAGCTTATTAAGGATTGTGATTTGGAGATTCACTATCGCCCGGGCAAGGCAAATTTGGTTGCAGATGCCTTGAGTCGAAAGGAGCATGTTCATTTAGCTGTTGTTGCCCAGCTACTCGATGAGATTATTGAGGATTTCAGGAGACTTAACCTGGGGATAGTTGTTCACACTGCAGGAGTTATTATTGATGTGGAACCTACCTTGGAGCAAGAAATCCGCAGAAGGATAGATTGGTGATGCTAAAATACAAGAGATTAAGGGTCTGATTACTGAAGGACGAGGTCTGGAATTCACGGAAGATGAACAAGGCACAATATGGTTCAAGGATCAGATATGAGTTCCTGAGATTAATAGCCTTCGTGAGACTATTTTAAAGGAGGCCCATGACTTGGATTATTCTATTCATCCTGGTAGTACCGAGATGTATCAGGATTCGAAGCAGAAATACTAGTGGTATGGATTGAAAAGAGATGTGGCTGCACATGTGGCTATGTGCGATGTGTGTCAAAGAGTTAAGGCTAAACACGAGAGACCAGCTGGACTATTGTATCCACTAAAGATACCCGAGTGAAAGTGGGAAGAGATTGATATGGACTTCATTACTGGATTGCCTCAAAAGGATATGATTCTATATGGGTTATTATGGATAGATTAACCAAAGTGGCTCATTTCATTCCGGTCAAGACTACTTATAAGGTATCTCAATTGGCAGAGTTATATATGGCTCGGATTGTGTCTCTACACGGTGTACCGAAGAAGATCATTTTGGATAAAGGATCACAGTTTACTTCCAGATTTTGGAGAAGTTTTCATGAGAATATGGATGAGAAGTTGAATTTTAGTTTAGCCTACCACCCTCAGACTGATGGACAGACTGAAAGGACTAATCAAGTATTGGAAGATATATTGAGAGCATGTGCCCTTCAGCATGGAGGAAGTTGGGATAAGAGTCTACCTTATGCTGAGTTCTCTTATAATAATAGCTATCAGGCCAGTCTGAAGATGTCACCTTTTGAAGCTCTATATGGCAGGAAGTGCAGGACTCCTCTATATTGGGATAAGACTAGAGGAAGACAATTCTTTGGACCTAAACTTATTCAAGAAGCAGAAGAACAAGTTCATATAATTCGAGAGAATTTGAGAGTGGCTCAAACCAGGCAAAAGAGCTATGCTGATAATAGAAGAGGACCACTGGAATTTGAAGAAGGAGATTATGTGTACCTCAAGGTGTCACCACTTTGTGGAATGAGGAGATTCAAAGTCAAGGGCAAATTGTCCCCTCGCTATATTGGACCATTCTTGATCTTTAGGCGAGTTGGGGAGATGGCATACCAACTCGAGTTACCTGCTACTCTATCGGATGTGCATAATGTGTTCCACGTATCTCAAATGAAGAAGTGTCTCCGTGTCCCTGAGGAACAGTTACCAATGGAAGAGCTCAGTGTTCAGGGTGATTTGACTTACACAGAGTATCCAATCAAGATTTTTTATACTTTGACTCGAATTACAAGAAACAAGGTGATAAAGATGTGCAAAGTGCAATGGAGTCACCATGGCGAAGATGAAGCAACGTGGGAAAGAGAAGAAGAGCTTCGCATCGATTTTCCCCATCTTTTCCCTCGTTCTTCCTAAATCTCGAGGACGAGATTATTTTTAAGGGGGGTAGAATTTGTAACACCCACTTTGTAAACAGAGTCTAAGCAGAGAAATTGTACTCCGTATACATATATGAGTTATCTATGTTTCTCATTTCATGTGAACACCCTATGCAAAAAACAAATAATTAATAATATAAAAGCCACAAAAATATGCATCATGCTGGACTTTATTTGTGTGTGCACTTAAGCGTAATAAAAAAAATTATAGAAAGACATTAATGTTTAATTTGGAAATTCATACTTAAATTGGACCCTAAAATTTGGAGAAAAGAGGGAACATACTTTACAAATAGGATAAAATAAAAATATAAATAAGTAAAAAAAATCAGTTCATAGGGTTATGTAAATGTAGACAATCAACCTGAGTTTGAACTTCACACAAAAGTAGATTCAAATTTGAAATCTAAATTTGAAAAGGGAGAAAAGAGAAAGAAAAGAAAAAGAAAATAAACTAAACCCCTACCTGGGCCTCGGTCCCTCATTTTGGCCCACCTGAAGAAGCCACCCCGCGCAGCCCATCCGCATCTGTGTGCCGACAGGTAGGACCCACCTGGTCAGCCACTCCTTCCTTGCGCGGATTCTTTCCCTGTCACTGGTGCGTGGGATCGCCTCGTCAGTCTCCCTTCAACAGAATGTGTCCGTCTTCTCCGCACGCCACTCGCCCCATGCATGCCGCGTCGTGCCGTGAGCTTCGGGGCCGTTACAGCCATCCTGACCTGCGTCGCTAGTACAAAGCCACCAGCCACGACCGCTTCGGCCTCCCCGTTCCGTCACATCTGAGCTGCAACCGAGCGCCAACGCAAAATCGATGGAGAAGAAATCCGAGGAGAGGAAGAGAGAGATTGAGAGCTTGCGAGCGGCACCGTCACCGCACTCACATCGTGTGGGTTCGGTTTGTCGCGGATTGGAGTCTTCAGTACGACAGGAAGCAAACCAAGACCCCTGCACGCACAAATTGGGTTGCGGCTCTCTGAAGTTCCTCGTCGTCGTCGCGGAATCTCGACCTCCAACCATCCACCGGGGCCGGAGAACCTCTGCTGCGCAATTAGGTATGAGAAACACCGTTAATTCCTCGGGTTGTCGGTCGTATAGCACTCAATTAGCCATGGCTCGTGTGTCAATTCGGGGTAGCGGGTGATGCTGGCGCGGTGCACTGTGGGCCGGGTCCTACGATGGATGGCGGCAGCAATTGATGGGTGAATCAGGCTTGGGGCATTGTCAATTTCACGAGGGTCGTGCGAATTTGGATATGGCGCTCGGGAGAACCGGATTTTGCGAGCTCCGGTGAACCCACCGCCGTGCGGTGGCCTGCTCGCCGTGAGCCAGTGCCAGGGGAAGGAGAGTGACAGAGGGCGTGCGATATGCATCGTGCGGTGGTGATTGAATCCAGAGAACGAAGGGTCTGGCCCGTAGGATTAGAATCGTGAGGTTAAAATGAGGGGTGGGGACTTCATTAAATTCGCACCATAGATAGGAGATCGGGCGGCTCTGGGCGCATACCGGTTTGATTAGAGGCCAAACAAATCTGTGCCGTCCGGATCTAATCTAACGACCAGAAAGGCCCGTACCCCCCTTCGTGCGCGCAAATTGCTAAAGAGCCCCTGTAACCTTTACAAATTAACCTGCCATCCACGTAGACTATTCCCTGTGTCGTTGGCAACTTACCCTTAGACCCCTGTGCTTTGCAGAAATTGAGGCCCAATCCAGTGGCGTGATAAAATGAATAAATGAATTAGAAAATAGGTTTTTATTATATAAACGAGTGCTAGAACTTCAATAATTCATAGAAAATGTATATGAACTCCAAATTACTCCATTCCAGTTCCTAAAATTTTGTAATTTTATTCTATGTCACCTAGAGCCTCTGTTTTGTCATGAAAATAGTAAGAAATTTAATTCCTCACTTAATCTATTTTAAACACATAAAACCTTTAAAAATTCATAACTTAAATTCTATAACTCCAAAAATTATGATTCCTGTTCCTAGGATTTTATTTTAATGAGTAGATTATTACTGTGTATTTTGTGTACATGTTTGGTGTGATGTTAATTTTCCCTATATATTGTGCTTGTTTGTATTGTGGCGAGTAGAAGAGCCTGTGACTGAGGATCCTGGTGAGCAGCAGGTTGAAGTAGCTGAGCAGGATCTCATTGAAGGCAAGTTGTGCCCTTGACCACTTTTTACCCAATAATGCTCTTTAATATCATTTATCCATGCATAGGTTAATTTTGATGGGACCCGATAGGTCACCCTAGATTGTTTATCTCATTACCTTGTTTACCCCTGATTCACTTGGGTAGTTTGCTATTGCTTTACCTGGTTTTGGGATAATCATTTATTACCTCTATGTTCCAATTCTTTTGTTATTCTACTTATGTTCATGTCAAGTTCATTAATGTTAATTGGAACATAGAGCTTAACTTGAGAACCACGTGCCACCACAAGGGTTTAATGGGACGCCCTTGGCTGACTAATTAGGAAAGCTAGTGGAAGACTACCTTACCCGAAAGGGGCAAGGGCAGTAGGGGAGTTGCATGCAAGGAGGTTCTCGGGTTGATTTAGCTGCGATGGCGGTCAGACGGGGGATTCTTGCAAGTGCTCTTCCCATAAACTGTAGCGGGTTTTCGGAAGCTAGTGGAACTTTGTAAAGGCCTCGTAGTGTTGCCCTGCCGCGCTTCCTAGGTAGAGGTGTATGGGAGTCGCGACCCCTTGGCAGATGGGTAACATGACTTGTGGGTAAAGGGTACAACCTCTGCAGAGTGTAAAACTGGTATACTAGCCGAGCTCACGGTCATGAGCAGCTCATGACTCTCTGATGTTTAAATTATGGAACTTAAATTCAATTTTGTCATTTGCATTGCATGGGTTTATTATTAATTTGTTCAATTACTTTGCTTAAGGTTTGGTATTTACGTACACTTAGTAATTGCTAATAAAATTTGGACCAACTACTTAAAAGCAATGCTCAGTTTTAACCCCTATCATTGATTAGCCTTACACATCACATGAACTCACACCTTTGTGAGTTTATGTCCACTGGTTCCCCACAACTTGTTGAGCTATGATCATGTGTGAGCTCACCCTTGCTGTCGCACACCCCCCCACAGGAGAAGAACAAGTGGTTCAGGAGGAGCCACAAGGCGAGGAGTATGATCTGATCTAGGTGGCGTTTCTCAGTTGACATTTGCGCCGACGATCCTTAGTTCGTTTTATATTCATTATTTTATTTTGTAATAAGTCTTCCGCTATGTAATAAATACTCTGATGTTCTATGACATTTATCTCTATACACTCTGTTATTATATATGTTGTCTTCTTTGGCGCATGTATGAGATGCACCCGGCTTTGTCCTTTAAAATCGGGTGTGACAGTAGAGATGTTAATGTTGATGCTATCCATGATCACATTGCTATGATTAAACAACAAAATGATCATATAGCAAAATTAGATGCTAAAATTGCCGAGCATGAATTAGAAAATGAAAATTTTAAATTTACTCATAGTATGTTTTATAGTGGGAGACGCCCTGGCATTAAGGATGGCATTGGCTTCCAATAGGGAGGCAATGTCAAGCTCAATGCCCCTAAAAGATTGTCTGATTTTGTTAAGGGCAAGGCTCCCATGCCTCAGGATAACAAGGGCTATATTTGAGACACCTAGAGGGGGGGTGAATAGGTGATCCTGTAACACTTCAAAAACTTAAGCCACAAAACTTGGTTACTTGTTAGCACAGTAATATGCCAAGTGGCTAGAGAAGGATCTCAACACAACACAATAACCAAGAGATATCAATCACAGAGATGGCACAGTGGTTATCCCGTGGTTCGGCCAAGACCAACGCTTGCCTACTCCACGTTGTGGCGTCCCAATGGACGAGGGTTGCAATCAACCCCTCTCAAGCGGTCCAAAGACCAACTTGAATACCATGGTGTTGCTTTGCTTCTCTTAATCCCGTTTGCGAGGAATCTCCACAGCTTGGAGCCTCTTGCCCTTACACAAGATGTTCACGAAGAATCACAGAGCAAGGGAGGGATTAGCAACTCACACACGACACAAAGATCACAGCGAATACGCACACGCAAAACCCAGACTTGAGCTCAAGAGACTAGCACACTAGAACGGAGCTCAAATCACTAAAATGTCGAACAAGTGCGCGAGAATGAAGTGTGAGTGATCAATGATGCTGAAAGGATGCTTGGTGTGCTCCTCCATGCGCCTAGGGGTCCCTTTTATAGCCCCAAGGCAGCTAGGAGCCGTTGAGCACAAGATTGGAAAGCCATTCTTGCCTTCTGTCATCGGGGGCACCGGACAGTCCGGTGCACACCGGACACTGTCCGGTGCCCGATTTCCTTCCTTAAATAGCGAAGCCGACCGTTGGCAGCCTGAGAGCCGTTGGCGCACCGGACATGTCCGGTGCACACCGGACAGTCCGGTGTCGTCTTCTAGCCGTTGGCTCGGCCACGTGTCCCGCGCAGATTGCGCGGCCGACCGTTGGCCCGGTCGACCGTTGGCTCACCGGACAGTCCGGTGCACACCGGACAGTCCGGTGCACACCGGACAGTCCGGTGAATTTTAGCCGTACGTCGCCGGTGAATTCCCGAGAGCAGCCACTTCGCTCGAGCCAGCCTGCACCACCGGACACTGTCCGGTGCACCACCGGACAGTCCGATGCTTGCAGACTCAGTAGATTCTTAGCTGCTCGAGCCAAGACATTTTCAATTGGATTTTTCCTGTTTCCAGCACTTAGACATAATACATTAGTCCATAAAACAATGTACTAAGTCTGAGAAACATACCTTAATTCTTGATTTGTACCTTGTCCACCTTTTTACACTTAGGCACTTGTGTTGGACACTAAATCACCAAAATACTTAGAAATGGCCCAAGGGCACATTTCTCTTTCAATCTCCCCCTTTTTGGTGATTTATGCCAACACAACATAAAGCAAGTAGAACAAGTACAAAATCAAATCAAATAAGAACTCAAAATTGTTTTGATTCAATTTTGACATATATGGATCACTCTATGCCACCACTTGGTTTGTTTTTGCAAATCAAACTCAAATTTCTATCTCTAAGTCAAACACACATGTTAAGACATAAAGAGAGTCATTCTAAGAGAAATTGATTTAAGATTTCAAAAACTCCCCCTTTTTCCCATAATCAATACTTCTCCCCACAAGAAGCCACTTTTGACAAGAGAGACAACAAAAGAGTTTTGACAAACCAAAAGCTCTATTCTACTATTTTCAAAATCTCTCAAGTGGTAGCTGATCCATTGATCGCTTTGGCCTTTATTTTCTCCCCCTTTGGCATCAAGCACCAAAACGGGATCAATCTTGGCCCTTTAACCCCATTGCCTCACCAAAATCTTCAACTAAGAGCAAATAGGCAATAAGAGTATAACGATGAACCTGGAAGAGTTATTCTTTTCATCGGAGTGCAGTGGAAGTCTCGCATGGTCCAAGTCCACCTTTTCCCTTTCAATTTTCCTTGGAGACTAAAACAACCAAACTCAAATACATGGTTAGCCACAAAGGGTCAAGTTGTAGCACAGCTCCCCCTAAATATGTGCATCACTTGCAAACAGGACTTGTGAGGTCCAGGGAGTGTTTGTACAACTTGAGCACCACAATAAGCAACAATATGCAGAATGAACATAATCAAAAGCATAAACACATGTATGCTACATTTCAATCCAAATTCCGCGAATCTAAGATATTGAGCTCACTACGCAGCCTGCAAAAGGTCTTCTCATCTAGAGGCTTGGTAAAGATATCGGCTAGCTGGTTCTCGGTGCTAACATGAAACACTTTGATATCCCCCTTTTGCTGGTGGTCTCTCAAAAAGTGATGCCGGATGTCAATGTGCTTTGTGCGGCTGTGCTCAACAGGATTTTCCGCTATTCGAATAGCACTCTCATTATCACATAGGAGTGGGACTTTGCTCAGATTGTAGCCAAAGTCCCTGAGGGTTTGCCTCATCCAAAGTAGTTGCGCGCAACACTATCCTGCGGCAACTACTCGGCCTCAGCGGTGGATAGGGCAACGGAGGTTTGTTTCTTAGAGTTCCATGACACCAGGGACCTTCCTAAGAATTGGCACGTCCCCGATGTACTCTTCCTATCGACCTTACATCCAGCATAGTCGGAATCTGAGTACCCAATCAAGTCAAAGTTAGACCCCTTTGGATACCAGATCCCGAAGCAAGGCGTAGCGACTAAATATCGAAGAATTCGCTTCATAGCCACTAAGTGACACTCCTTCGGATCGGATTGAAATATAGCACACATGCATACGCTAAGCATAATATCCGGTCTACTAGCACATAAATAAAGCGAACCTATCATGGACCGGTATGCTTTTTGATCAACGGACTTACCTCCTTTGTTGAGGTCGGTGTGTCCGTCGGTTCCCATCGGCGTCTTTGCGGGCTTGGCGTCCTTCATCCCAAACCTCTTTAGCAAATCTTGTGTGTACTTCGTTTGGGAGATGAAGGTGCCGTCCTTGAGTTGCTTCACTTGGAACCCAAGGAAGTAGGTCAACTCGCCCATCATCGACATCTCGAATTTCTGCGTCATCACCCTGCTAAACTCTTCACAAGACTTTTGGTTAGTAGAACCAAATATTATGTCATCGACATAAATTTGGCACACAAAAAGATCACCATCGCAAGTCTTAGTAAAAAGAGTTGGATCGGCTTTCCCAACCTTGAAAGCATTAGCAATTAAAAAGTCTCTAAGGCATTCATACCATGCTCTTGGGGCTTGCTTAAGTCCATAGAGCGCCTTAGAGAGCTTACACACGTGGTCGGGGTACCATTCATCCTCGAAGCCAGGGGGCTGCTCCACGTACACCTCCTCCTTGATCGGCCCGTTGAGGAAAGCGCTCTTCACATCCATTTGGTACAACCTGAAAGAATGGTGAGCGGCATATGCTAGCAAGATACGAATTGATTCTAGCCTAGCCACAGGAGCAAAAGTCTCCTCAAAGTCCAAACCTGCGACTTGGGCATAACCTTTTGCCACAAGTCGAGCCTTGTTCCTCGTCACCACCCCGTGCTCGTCCTGTTTGTTGCAGAACACCCACTTGGTTCCTACAACATTTTGCTTGGGACGAGGCACCAGTGTCCAAACTTCGTTGCGCTTGAAGTTGTTGAGTTCCTCCTGCATGGCCAACACCCAGTCCGGATCTAGCAAGGCCTCTTCTACCCTGAAAGGCTCAATAGAAGAGACAAAAGAGTAATGCTCACAAAAATTAACTAATCTTGAGCGAGTAGTTACTCCCTTGCTAATATCACCCAATATCTGGTCGACGGGATGATCCCTTTGAATTGTCGCTCGAACTTGGGTTGGAGGTGCCTGAGGTGCTTCTTCCTCTTGAACATCCTGTGCTCCCCCTTGATCATGTGCCTCCACTTGAGGTACCTGTTCGTCATCTTGGGTTGGGAGATGCACCATAGTTGAGGAAGACGGTTGATCTTGCTCCAAATGTTCCTGAGGCCGTACATCTCCAATCGCCATGGTGCGTATTGCGGCCGTTGTAACGTCTTCTTCATCTACATCATCAAGATCAACAACTTGCTCTCTTGGAGAGCCATTAGTCTCATCAAATACAACGTCGCTAGAGACTTCAACCAAACCCGATGATTTGTTGAAGACCCTATACGCCTTTGTATTTGAATCATAACCTAATAAAAATCCTTCTACGGCTTTGGGAGCAAATTTGGAATTCCTACCCTTCTTCACTAGAATGTAGCATTTACTCCCAAAAACACGAAAATACGATACATTAGGTTTGTTACCGGTTAGCAGCTCATACGACGTCTTCTTGAGGAGGCGGTGAAGGTAGACCCTGTTGATGGCGTGGCAAGCCGTGTTCACGGCTTCCGACCAAAAGCACTCGGGGGTCTTGAATTCTCCAAGCATAGTCCTCGCCATATCTATGAGCGTCCTGTTCTTCCTCTCTACCACACCATTTTGCTGAGGTGTGTAGGGAGCGGAGATCTCGTGCTTGATCCCCTCCTCCTCAAGAAACTCCTCCACTTGAAGGTTCTTGAATTCGGACCCGTTGTCGCTCCTTATCTTCTTCACCTTGAGCTCAAACTCATTTTGAGCTCTCCTTAGGAAGCGCTTGAGGGTCCCTTGGGTTTCAGACTTATCCTGCAAAAAGAACACCCAAGTGAAGCGGGAAAAGTCATCAACGATAACTAGACCATACTTACTTCCTCCTATGCTTAGATAGGCGACGGGTCCGAAGAGGTCCATATGTAGCAGCTCCAGGGGTCTTGATGTTGTCATCACATTTTTGGTGTGATGAGAGCCTCCCACCTGTTTCCCTGCTTGACAAGCTGCACAAGGTCTATCTTTTTCGAAATGAACATTGGTTAGACCTATCACGTGTTCTCCCTTTAGAAGCATGTGGAGGTTCTTCATCCCCACATGTGCTAAGCGGCGATGCCACAGCCAGCCCATGCAAGTCTTAGCCATTAAGCATGCATCTAGACCGACCTCTTCTTTTGCAAAATCAACTAAGTAAAGCTTGCCGTCTAGTACACCCTTAAAAGCTAGTGAACCATCACATCTTCTAAAGACAGACACATCTACATTTGTAAACAAACAGTTATATCCCATATTGCATAATTGACTGACAGATAGCAAATTATATCTAAGAGACTCTACTAAAAACACATTAGAGATAGAGTGCTCATTTGAGATTGCAATTTTACCTAACCCTTTTACCTTGCCTTGATTCCCATCACCGAAAATTATTGAATCTTGGGAATCTTTATTCTTGACGTAGGAGGTGAACATCTTCTTCTCCCCCGTCATATGGTTTGTGCATCCGCTGTCAATAATCCAGCTTGAACCCCCGGATGCATAAACCTGCAAGGCAAATTTAGGCTTGGGTCTTAGGTACCCAACTCATGTTGGGTCCTGCAAGGTTAGCACAAATATCCTTAGGGACCCAAATGCAAGTTTTGTCTCCCTTGCATCTTGCCCCTAATTTTCTAGCAACTATCTTCCTATCCTTTCTACAAATAGCAAAAGAAGCATTTAAAGCATGATATATTGTAGAAGGTTCATTAACTTTCCTAGGAACATTAACGACATTTCTCCTAGGCGTATTATGAATAACATTTCTCCTACCAACATTTCTATCATGCACATAAGAAGAACTAGAAGCAACCATGGCATGAGAATCAAAGGCATTATATACATTACAACTCCTATAAGCATTTCTAGGTTGTCTTCTATCATAGTACATAAAGGCATGGTTCTTTTGCACACTACTAGCCATAGGGGCCTTCCCTTTCTCCTTGGCGGAGATGGGAGCCTTATGGCTTGTCAAGTTCTTGGCTTCCCTCTTGTAGCCAAGTCCATCCTTAATTGAGGGGTGTCTACCAATCGTGTAGGCATCCCTTGCAAATTTTAGCTTGTCAAATTCATTCTTGCTAGTCTTAAGTTGGGCATTAAGACTAGCTAATTCATCATTTAATTTGGAAATTGAAACTAAATGATCACTACAAGCATCAATGTCAAAATCTTTACACCTATTACAAGTTTCAACAATTTCTACACAAGAATTAGATTTACTAGCTACTTCTAGTTTAGCATTTAAATCATCATTAAAACTTTTTAACTTAGCAATAGTTTCATGACAAGAAGATAATTCACTAGAGAGCATTTCATTCCTCTTAATTTCTAGAGCAAGAGATTTCTGTGCTTCTACAAATTTGTCATGTTCTTCATACAACAAATCCTCTTGTTTTTCTAAAAGCATATTCTTGTCATTCAAGGCATCAATTAATTCATTAATTTTGTCTACCTTGGTTCTATCTAATCCCTTGAATAAGCATGAGTAATCTATCTCATCATCATCACTAGACTCATCTTCACTCGAAGAAGCATAAGTACTAGTATGAGTGCTTACTTTCTTCTCTCTTGCCATGAGGCAAGTGTGACGCTCATTGGGGAAGAGGGATGACTTGTTGAAGGCGGTGGCGGCGAGTCCTTCATTGTCAGAGTCGGAGGAGGAACAATCCGAATCCCACTCCTTTCCGATATGTGCCTCGCCCTTGGCCTTCTTGTAATGCTTCTTTTTCTCCCTCTTGTTCCCTTGGTCCTGATCACTATCATTGTCGGGATAGTTAGCAATAAAATGACCAAGCTTACCGCATTTGAAGCATGAGCGCTTCCCCTTAGCTTTGGTCTTGCTTGGCTGCCCCTTGCGACCTTTAAGCGCCGTCTTGAAGCGCTTAATGATGAGGGCCATCTCCTCATCATTGAGTCCGGCCGCCTCAACTTGTGCCACCTTGCTTGGTAGTGCCTCCTTGCTCCTTGTTGCCTTGAGAGCAATGGGTTGAGGCTCATGACTAGGACCGTTCAACGCGTCGTCCATGTATCTTGCCTCCTTGATCATCATTCGCCCGCTTACGAACTTCCCAAGAACTTCTTCGGGCGACATCTTGGTGTACCTGGGATTTTCACGTATATTGTTCACCAAATGAGGATCAAGAACGGTAAATGACCTTAGCATTAGGCGGACGACGTCGTGGTCCGTCCATCGCGTGCTCCCGTAGCTCCTTATTTTGTTGATAAGGGTCTTGAGCCGGTTGTATGTTTGTGTCGGCTCCTCGCCCCTTATCATCGCGAACCGTCCAAGTTCGCCCTCCACCAACTCCATTTTGGTGAGCAAGGTGACGTCATTTCCCTCATGAGAGATCTTGAGGGTGTCCCAGATCTGCTTGGCATTGTCCAAGCCGCTCACCTTGTGATACTCGTCCCTGCACAAAGAGGCTAGCAACACAGTAGTAGCTTGTGCATTTTTATGAATCTGTTCATTAATAAACACAGGGCTATCCGAGCTATCAAATTTCATTCCACTTTCCACAATCTCCCAAATGTTTGGATGGAGAGAAAACAGGTGAGTACGCATTTTGTGGCTCCAAAATCCGTAATCCTCTCCATCAAAGTGAGGGGGCTTGCCAAGTGGAATGGGGAGCAATTGAGCATTTGAACTATGCGGGATGCGCGAATAATCGAAAGAAAAGTTTGAGTTAACCGTCTTTCGTCTATCGTAGTCGTCGTCGTCCTTTTGGGAGGAGGAAGATTCGTCGCTGTCGTAGTAGACAATTTCCTTGATGCGCCTTGTCTTCTTCTTCCTCCTGTCTTTTCTTTTGTGGCCCGAGCCTGAGTCGGTGGGCCTGTCATCATTGGGCTCGTTGACGAAGGACTCCTTCTCCTTGTCGTTGATCACCATCCCCTTGCCTTTAGGATCCATCTCTTCAGGCGGTTAGTCCCTTTCTTGAAGAGAACGGCTCTGATACCAATTGAGAGCACCTAGAGGGGGGGGTGAATAGGTGATCCTGTAACACTTCAAAAACTTAAGCCACAAAACTTGGTTACTTGTTAGCACAGTAATATGCCAAGTGGCTAGAGAAGGATCTCAACACAACACAATAACCAAGAGATATCAATCACAGAGATGGCACAGTGGTTATCCCGTGGTTCGGCCAAGACCAATGCTTGCCTACTCCACGTTGTGGCGTCCCAACGGACGAGGGTTGCAATCAACCCCTCTCAAGCGGTCCAAAGACCAACTTGAATACCACGGTGTTGCTTTGCTTCTCTTAATCCCGTTTGCGAGGAATCTCCACAGCTTGGAGCCTCTCGCCCTTACACAAGATGTTCACGAAGAATCACAGAGCAAGGGAGGGATTAGCAACTCACACACGACACAAAGATCACAGCGAATACGCACACGCAAAACCCAGACTTGAGCTCAAGAGACTAGCACACTAGAACGGAGCTCAAATCACTAAAATGTCGAACAAGTGCGCGAGAATGAAGTGTGAGTGATCAATGATGCTCAAAGGATGCTTGGTGTGCTCCTCCATGCGCCTAGGGGTCCCTTTTATAGCCCCAAGGCAGCTAGGAGCCGTTGAGCACAAGATTGGAAAGCCATTCTTGCCTTCTGTCATCGGGGGCACCGGACAGTCCGGTGCACACCGGACACTGTCCGGTGCCCGATTTCCTTCCTTAAATAGCGAAGCCGACCGTTGGCAGCCTGAGAGCCGTTGGCGCACCGGACATGTCCGGTGCACACCGGACAGTCCGGTGTCGTCTTCTAGCCGTTGGCTCGGCCACGTGTCCTGCGCAGATTGCGCGGCCGACCGTTGGCCCGGTCGACCGTTGGCTCACCAGACAGTCCGGTGCACACCGTACAGTCCGGTGAATTTTAGCCGTACGTCGCCGGTGAATTCCCGAGAGCAGCCACTTCGCTCGAGCCAGCCTGACGCACCGGACACTGTCCGGTGCACCACCGGACAGTCCGGTGCTTGCAGACTCAGTAGATTCTTGGCTACTCGAGCCAAGACATTTTCAATTGGATTTTTCCTGTTTCCAGCACTTAGACACAATACATTAGTCCATAAAACAATGTACTAAGTCTGAGAAACATACCTTAATTCTTGATTTGTACCTTGTCCACCTTTTTACACTTAGGCACTTGTGTTGGACACTAAATCACCAAAATACTTAGGAATGGCCCAAGGGCACATTTCTCTTTCAGTATTTTATATCCTGCTGGTTATCCTGAAGATAAGATTAGGAGAATTCATTCTAGGAAGTCTCACTCTGGCTCTCATCATGCTTTTATGTATAAGAGTGAGGCATCTAGTTCTAGACGTTTTACTCATGTCAAAATGCCTAAAAAGAAATCTCTTATTGCATCAAATGATCATAACATTTCATTTAAAACCTTTGATGCTTCTTATGTGCTCACTAACAAATCAGGCAAGGTAGTTGCCAAATATATTGGGGGCAAACACAAGGGATCAAAGACTTGTGTTTGGGTACCCAAGGTGCTTGTTTCTAATGTGAAAGGACCGAAGACCATTTGGGTACCTAAGAACAAGGCCTAAACTTGTTTTGTAGGTTTATGCATCCGGGGGCTCAAGTTGGATCATTGATAGCGGGTGCACAAACCACATGACTGGGGAGAAAAGGAGTTCTTCTCCTATGAGAAAAACCAAGATCCCCAAAGAGCTATCACATTCGGGGATGGAAATCAAGGTTTGGTCAAAGGACTTGGTAAAATTGCTATATCACCTGACCATTCTATTTACAATGTTTTTCCTGTAGATTCTTTAGATTACAACTTGCTTTCAGTTTCTCAATTATGCAAAATGGGCTACAATTGTCTTTTTACGGATATAGGTATTACTATCTTTAGAAGAAGTGATGATTCAGTAGCATTTAAGGGAGTGTTAGAGGGTCAGCTATACTTAGTTGATTTCAATAGAGCTAAACTCAACACTTGCTTAATTGCTAAGACTAATATGAGTTGGCTCTGGCATCGCCGACTAGCCCATGTTGGGATGAAGAATCTTCACAAGCTTCTAAAGGGAGAGCACATTTTGGGACTAACAAATGTTCATTTTGAGAAAGACAAGATTTGTGGCGCATGCCAAGTAGGGAAGCAAGTTGGTGTTCATCATCCACACAAGAACATCATGACGACCGACAGGCCACTTGAGCTACTCCACATGGACCTATTCGGCCTGATAGCTTACATAAGCATCGGTGGGAGTAAGTAATGTCTAGTTATTGTGGATGATTATTCTCGCTTCACTTGGGTATTCTTTTTACAAGATAAATCTCAAACCTAAGAGACATTAAAGGGATTCTTGAGACGGGCTCAAAATGAGTTCGGCTTAAGGATCAAAAAGATTAGAAGCGACAATTGGGTGGAGTTCAAGAACTCACAAATTGAAGGCTTTCTTGAGGACGAGGGCATCAAGCATGAGTTCTCTTCTCCCTACACGCCACAACAAAATGGTGTAGTGGAGAGGAAGAATAGAACTCTACTTGACATGGCGAGGACCATGCTTGATGAGTACAAGACTTCGGACCGGTTTTGGGCTGAGGCAATTAACACCGCTTGCTACGCCATCAACCGTCTCTACCTTCACCGAATCCTCAAGAAGACATCCTATGAACTCCTCACCGGTAAAAAGCCCAATGTTTCATATTTTAGAGTCTTTGGTAGCAAATGTTTTATTCTTGTTAAAAGAGGTAGAAAATCTAAATTTGCTCCTAAGGCTGTAGAAGGCTTTTTACTTGGTTATGATTCAAACACAAGGGCATATAGAGTCTTTAACAAGTCCACTGGACTAGTTGATGTTTCTTGTGACATTGTGTTTGATGAGACTAATGGCTCTCAAGTAGAGCAAGTTGATCTTGATGAGCTAGATGATGAAGAGGCTCCATGCATCACGCTAAGGAACATGTCCATTGGGGATGTGTGTCCTAAGGAATCCGAAGAGCCTCCACAAGCACAAGATCAACCATCTTCCTCCTTGCAAGCATCTCCACCAACTCAAGATGAGGATCAAGCTCAAGATGATGAAAATGAAGATCAAGAGGAGCCACCTCAAGAGGAGGACAATGATCAAGGGGGAGATGCCAGTGATCAAGACAAGGAAGATGATCAGGGTCCAAGACCGCCACACCCAAGAGTCCACCAGGCGATTCAAAGAGATCACCCCGTGAACACCATCCTCGGTGATATTCATAAGGAGGTAACCACTTGATCTCGAGTCACTCATTTTTGTGAACATTACTCTTTTGTTTCCTCTATTGAGCCACACAAGGTAGAGGATGCACTTAAAGAATCGGATTGGGTGCTGGCGATGCAAGAGGAGCTCAACAACTTCATGAGGAATGAGGTATGGCATTTGGTTCCACGTCCTAATCAAAATGTTGTAGGAACCAAGTGGGTCTTCCGCAACAAGCAAGATGAGCATGGTGTGGTGACAAGGAACAAAGCCCGACTGGGTTATTCACAAGTCGAAGGTTTGGATTTTGGTGAAACTTATGCACCCGTAGCTAGGCTTGAGTCAATTTGTATATTACTTGCCTATGCTACTTACCATGGCTTTAAGCTTTATCAAATGGACGTGAAGAGTGCCTTCCTTATTGGACCAATCAAGGAAGAGGTCTATGTTGAGCAGTCTCTAGGCTTTGAAGATAGTGAGTATCCTAATCATGTTTATAAATTCTCTAATGCGCTTTATGGGCTCAAGCAAGCCCCAAGAGCATGGTATGAATGCCTTCGATATTTTCTTTAATGGCTTCAGAGTCGGCAAAGCCGATCCTACTCCCTTTACTAAAACTATTGTAAATGATTTGTTTGTATGCCAAATTTATGTTGATGATATCATATTTGGGTCTACTAACAAATCTACTTGTGAAGAGTTTAGTAGGATCATGGTTCAAAAATTCGAGATGTCTATGATGGGGGAGTTGAAGTATTTTCTAGGATTTCAAGTCAAGCAACTCCAAGAGGGCACCTTCATCAGCCAAACAAAGTACATTCAAGACATACTTACCAAGTTTGGAATGAAGGATGCCAAACCCATCAAGACACCCATGGGAACCAATGGGCATCTCGACCTCGACACGGGAGGTAAATCCATAGATCAAAAGGTATACCGGTCGATGATAGGATCTTTACTCTATTTATGTGCATCTCGACCGGATATTATGCTTTCCGTATGCATGTGTGCAAGGTTCCAAGCCGATCCAAAGAAGTTCACCTTAGGGCCGTGAAAAGAATCTTGAGATATTTAGTTCATACTCCTAAGTTTGGCCTTTGGTTCCCCAAGGGATCCTCTTTTAATTTATTAGAATACTCAGATGCTGATTGGACAGGGTGTAAAATTGATAGGAAGAGCACATCAGGGACTTGTCAGTTTCTAGGGAGATCCCTGGTGTCTTGGGCTTCAAAGAAACAAAACTCAGTAGCTCTTTCCACTGCCGAAGTCGAGTACGTTGCCACAGGCCATTGTTGCGCGTAATTGCTTTGGATGAGGCAAACCCTTAGGGACTATGGCTACAAATTTAGCAAAGTCCCTCTCCTATGTGATAATGAGAGTGCTATCCGCATGGCGGATAATCCCGTTGAACACAGCCGCACTAAGCACATAGCCATTCGGTATCACTTTTTGAGAGATCACCAACAAAGGGAGGATATCGAGATAGCCTATATTAACACCAAGGAACAATTAGCTGATATCTTTACTAAACCATTAGATGAGAAAACCTTTACCAAACTTAGGAATGAGCTAAACATTCTTGATTCTCGGAATTTTGATTGATATTTTGCACACATAAGCACATTTATATACCTTTGATCATATCTCTTTCATGTGCTATGACTAATGTGGTTTTCAAGTGTATTTCATGCTAAGTCATAGATTGAAAGGGAAATGGAGTATTCGGCAAAGACGACGCTTCCACTCAACTCCATCGGTATTATTTACTCTTTGCCAGTATTCCGCCATCTTTCCACATTGGTATAATCTTCACTCATATATTGTTTGCCAAAGGGAGAGAAGTTAAAAAGGGCTGATATTTCACTCACAAGTATCCATTTTTGGCAATTCATGCCAAAGGGGGAGAAAGTATTAGCCCAAAGCAAAAGGACCGCACCACCATGCCAATTTCAAAATTTTTCAAAATAAGTTTAAGTTTTAAATGTTTTTCAATTGGTATATTTGAAAATTCTATCTCAATTGGTAAAACCCTCTTGAACACTAAGAGGAGAATTTCATTGAGAGGGAGTTTTGTTTAGTCAAAGGAAAATCATTTGAAACAGGGGGAGAAAATTTCAAATCTTGAAAATACTTCTTACAATCTTACTCATATACCTTTGATTATTTGCTAAAGGATTTTGAAAATAATTTTCCAAAGAATTTGCAAAAACAAAACTAGTGGTGCAAATGTGGTCCAAAATGTTAAAAGAAAAAAAGCAATCCATACATATCTATTGAAATAATTTATTGGTTTAATTCCAAGCAACTTTTGCACTTACCTTATGCAAACTAGTTCAATTATGTACTTTTATATTTGCTTTGGTTTGTGTTGGCATCAATCACCAAAAAGGGGGAGATTGAAAGGGAAATATGGTCAAACCTTTTCCTAAATAATTTTGGTGGTTGAATTGCCCAACACAAATAATTGGACTAACTAGTTTGCTCTAGATTATGAATTCTACAGGTGCCAAAGGTTCAACATAAACCAATAAAAAGTCCAAGAAAGGGTTTAAATAGAAAGGAGCAAAACCAACCGAAGGCTGCCATGGTCTGGCGCACCGGACTGTCCGGTGTGCCACCGGATAGTGTCCGGTGCACCAGGGAGAATTCCTCTGAAGTGCTCAGCTTCAGGTTTCTGGAAATGCCACTCCGCTATAATTAACCGGACTGTCCGGTGTAGCACCGGACTGTCCGGTGTAGCACGAGACTGTCCGGTGTGCCAGCGGGAGCAAGGGCTAGCGCGCCAACGGTCGTCTGCAAAAGTGAACAGTGAACAATGAACAGTGCGAACTGCGCGCGCAGAGTTAGAGCAGGCGCCAGAAGGCGCACCGGACAGTAAACAGTGACTGTCCGGTGCACCACCGGACTGTCCGGTGGCCCAGTTGTCAGAAGCTCCAACGGTCGAACCCTAATGGTTGGGTGACGTGGCTGGCGCACCGGACAGTGTCCGATGGCGCAACGGACTGTCCGGTGCGCCCGTCGACAGCATAGTTCCCCAACGGCCACTTTGGTGGTTGGGGCTATAAATACCCCCCAACCACCACACTTCAAGGCATCCAAGTTTTCAGCCATTGCATTCAATACAAGAGCTCTAGACTTCACTCCAAGACACAAACAAGAGATCAAATCCTCTCCCAAGTCCAGAATCACTCCAAACATTTAGTGACTAGTGTGAGAGAGATTTTCGTGTTCATTTGAGTTCTTGTCACTTGGATCGCTTTTCTTCTTCCCCATTTCTTGTTTCCAAGACATTTGTAATCAAGGCAACATACACCAATTGTGTGGTGATCCTTGTGGGGACTAAGTGTTCCAATTGATTGAGAAGAGAAGCTCACTCGGTCTAGGTGACCATTTGAGAGAGGGAAAGGGTTGAAAGAGACCCGGTCTTTGTGACCACCTCAACGGGGAGTAGGTTTGCAAGAACCGAACCTCGGTAAAACAAATCACCGTGTCACACTCTTCATTTGCTTGTGATTTGTTTTTGCCCTCTCTTTTCGGACTCAATTTTATTTCTAACGCTAACCCCGGCTTGTAGTTGTGCTTAAAGTTTATAAATTTTAGATTCCGCCTATTCACCCCCCTCTAGGCGACTTTCAGATACAGATGCATGGAAGGCCCTAGATGCCTTTGATTCTAGCTTTGCTGATGAAGTGCGGAATGTCCGCTTTGGTTTGGCAACAGATGGTTTTTCGCCTTTCAATCTAACTGCAACGTCCTACTCATGCAGGCCTGTCTTTGCTGTTCCATACAACCTTCCACCAGCTCTTTGCATGAAATATGAATTTAATTTCTTATGTCTTGTAATACCTGGTTCGGATCATCCTGGAACAAAGATCGATGTGATGATGAGACCCCTGATTGAAGAATTGAAAATTTTGTGGGAAGGAGTCGACGTGTACGTGCGTTTTTGTGGTCTATTCATGATTTTATGGCTTATGGTGTCTTTGTTGGATGGAGTTGTCATGGGATTTTGACATGTCCGATATGCGTTGAAGACACTTTATGCTTCCGACTGAAGTTAGGTGGAAAGATATGTTACTTCAATTGCCATAGATGTTTTTTGCCAGAGGATCACCCGTTCAGGTTCGATAGGAACGCTTTTAAAAAGGACACGGTTGTGACGAGGGGACCACCCAAGCGTCTTAGTGGTCCAAAGATTCTCGCGAGACTTAATGATTTGAAACTAAACGAACATGGAAATCGTTTTGAAGGTTATGGAATCGAGCATAATTGGACTCACAAATGTGGTCTATGGGAACTCCCTTAAACGAAAGCCTTGATTCTAATTCATAACATTGATGTGATGCACCAGGAATGAAATATGGGTGAAAGCATTATAAGCACTTGCCTGAATATCACTGACAAAACAAAAGACAACCCTAAGGCTAGAAAAGACTTGGCCTTAATTTGTAGACGACCAACTCTGGAGATAGGAGAGAACCAGAAGAAGCCACGTGCTCCTTTCAGTCTTAAACCTAAAAGGAAGAAACAGTTGATGAAATGGTTGAAAAACTTAAAGTTTCCAGATAGTTACGCCGTGGGCTTTAGAAGGTCTGTGAATTTGAAGACAGGCAAGTTTTCTGGGTTGAAGAGTCATGACTACCACATAATAATGGAAAGACTCATTCCTGTTATGTTCTGTGGTTTTGTAAAAATGATGTTTGGGAAGCATTATCGGAGCTAAGCTACTTTTATAGACATCTTTGTGCTAAAGAAAAAAAGAAAGAGATGATGGAGAAGCTTGAGCAACAAATACCGATTTTGGTATGCAAACTTGGAAAAAATATTTCCTCTAGGTTTCTTCAATCCGATGCAACATCTACTTGTTCACCTACCATACGAAGCTAAGTAGGAGGTCATGTGCAGTATAGATGGATGTATCACATCGAAAGGACACTAAATAAGCTACATGCAATGGTTGGTAATAAGAGACGAGTTGAAGGGTGCATCGCTGAAGAATTGGACATGTGCGCTTGGCTAAGCGAATGGTATGTCATAGTATGTTGTAACTTCGAATTACATAGAAATGTGTTATTCTAACTTGTATGTACAGGAAGTCAAATCTGGCCGTACGCCCACAGATGTGGAGGTGTATATGCAAGGGCATAGGGGTTCTGATCCTCAGAATCCTGATGTTTTATACACTTAGACGGCCACCGACCGTCTAGTGAGTTTTTGGTACTCTATTATGTGTTTGTGCATCAACTTGGTGATGCACTTATATTTGGTATGTTTGCCTCTAGGCTTCGTATGGGCAGGAGATGGTTCAACGCCATGAACAGGACTACGATTGGAGGAGCTAGCCAATCGACCCTCAGACAGCATATGCTAGCGCAGGAGGACAAACCCATAGACGGTGAGAGTATTTTATTTAGATTTTAAATTTATCCTCATATGCTTGCGATTGAACTAAGTCCATAATTTACTGTACTAAGTGCATGGTTCACTCTTGTAGGTTGGGTATTTTTGATTCTTCGATTGATTCTAGGGAGCTGAGACGCTGTGGACGACAGTCCACATCCTCGTCTTTGCAGTCGTCTCATTCTCGATCATCCACCCAAGAGATAGAGATTACAGTGTTGCATCAGCAGGCAGAGTATCATCAATCAGTTTTGAGGGAACAAATGGAGTACCAGAGACAACAAGCTGAGTACCAGAAGAAGAAGGACGAGTATTATTCAAACCTCCAGACCCATAATCAAGCTCTTCTCTCGGTAAGTTGAAGTAACATTTTGTTCATAACAACTAAAAACACATGATGTGTACCTTATTTTCTCAACAATGGCTTGTATATAATTTGTAGCAACTAGGACAATAAGCAAGCGTCCCGATGCCGACATATGGGATGTCGCCTACGGACTTTGCACTACCGATGCCAATGCTTTCACCTCCGCCTCCGTCATAATTCCCTATGGTATGTACACATATGCGTGTCTGACATGTTCATAGATGTCTTATGTGTTAAAATGAAAAACTTAGTGGTTAATATTTCATGTGCGTGTGTTATAGGGATTTTAGACACCACCCGCTTCAGTTGCCGCACCTGGAGATGGGTCTGGTCAAGACGATGCATCACATTCTTGGGTGAACAACCTTTTCAACACTCAGAGTCTAGCCGGAGGAAGTGGCTATAACTCAAACCAACCAGGTGATGGATATGAGTGATAGTTCATCAAATGTGTTTGATTTGGAACTATGTCACTATTCATGTCAAAGACTATGTGTCAAACTATGTCAGTTTTTAATATGGAACTATATGTTGATGTAAAAGACTTGTTGCAACTATTTGGGACTATATGTTTGTGAATGTGAGGTGATGTTAAATTTGTGAATGTGAATACTTATGTGAATTGATGTTTGTGAATGTAATTGTGAATGTGAATATGTGGTTGTATATGAAATATGTGTACATGTATATGCAATCTGTGATTTTTTCTGTAAATATCAGAAATTTATAAAAACAGGAATTTTTTGCAATTGCTGAAATTCGTTATGTCCGACGACTTAAGTTGGACCTCGGACATAAGGTCCTGTTATGTCCGACGACCTAAGCTAGACCGTCAGATATAACATAAGGTCTTGTTATGTCCGACGACCTAACTTAAGCCGTTGGACATAAGGGCCTGTCGGCCCGCCAGCGGTCGTTAAAACGGTTGACGAGGATAATCTCCGACGGCCTAATGTGGCCGTCGGAGATAGCTGATGTCCGATGGCCGCCGTCGGAAATAACGCTATTTCCGACCTATTGCGTCTGAGGGCTGGGTACCGTCGGAGATAAGACTTTGGCCGTCGGAAATAAGTTATTTCCGATGGCTTAGGGCTTATGTCCGACGGCTTTAGCCGTCGAAAATTCTCTATTTTATCGTTGTGATTAGTCTATGTTTATAACCTACGGCTTATAACATGTTGTTCGGCTTGCTTCTCCGTAGTTAAAATATAATAAAGCCGTCGGAAATTCTCTATTTTATCGTTGTGATTAGTCTATGTTTATAACCTACAGCTTATAGCATGTTGTTCGGCTTGCGTAGTTAAAATATAATACACAAGTATTTTCCTCATATGGCCAATAAAATGAAATTCAATTCAAGGATACAAATAGATAGAGAATATTCGAAATCCGTAGTTCGGATAAATTAAGGCTGGGTAGCTCGAGTACATGTTCGCATGCTGCCCTAGTTTTTTTGTTTAGCACAGCGGCACTCCTGTGTTGGTCGTCGGAGCGGCGAGCACGGCACGGCGAGCTATTCAGTGCATGCGTGCCTGGGCTTGGGATGGCCGCGGCCCGCGAGTGACTGGGTGGTGTGGACGGGATGCACCGATCCCAGAGAAGAGGAAGAAGGAATTCTACAGTGGGTGGCGTGGAGGAGTGCGAAGCGCGTGGTCGCGTGGACGTGTTGGCCCTGCGTGGACGCACAGCCAGCCTGGGGTGTGTGGCCCATCCCATCCGTCCGTGGGGTGCACGCAGGCCGCCCGCCAGAGCCATTGGATCGTCCGCCTGCTGCCGCTGCCGCTGCCTGCCCTGGGCATCAGCGCCTATTAACTACTAGCTGCTGTTCTGTTCTGTTCTGTTCAGTCCTCGCACTGAATCGATTGTGACGGGAAACCCTTGTGATGGGCGCGGAGGAAGATTGTTCTGATTACTGGTTGATATTTTAGAGCCCCCATCTCAGCCCCTGTACCTACCACCACCTTCTAACAAAGTTGTTGTTCCCTGTGTTTTCGCTAGGTTTTTTTTTTCTTACTTGTTGCCACGCCGTCTCCACTCTATTCCTGCGGCATGCTAGATTTCGAAGTCTGTTTATCCTTAACCCTTGCTCTATATATCATATGAACAAATGTTGCTTAAGTGAGATAGTTTTCAAGCTCATAGATTAGTTGAGTGTAAATGGTGACATATGTGATGTAGAGTCAGACAAGATGAAGTTTTTTCTTGCTTTTTTTTTTTCACAATCGCGAGATCAGAGACCGGGAGAAAGGAGGTGCTGCTTCAGTTCCAATACCATCGTTCTTCTGTCACACCGGAAGTTAAATACTCAGAACATAATGTTCAGCACAACTGACCTAGTCCCGTTCGAAGCGATTGATCCTTTGTGGCTTAAAAGGACCGTGGCGTGGGGAGAGATGTTACGGAAGGCATCTGATGGAGGAGGAATCGAGGATGCATCATCACTGATGGATGGATGGATGGATGGATGGATGTACTTGGGAAAACAAAGAGTCCGCTCAACTTTTGCAACTCAGTTTAGATGCCAGCCAGCCCTGACTGCAGTTTTTCAGAAAACAACAACAACAACTTCTGATCGATGACCCATATGACAGTTTTTTATTCTGGACGGGAAAAAAATGTTTGCCACGAACTTTCAAGCTCAATATCTCCGCGTTTGCTGCACTCCATCGATTTGGAGTAGCTTAACATCGTTTTATTTGTAGTACAGTACTTGTGTAGAAAACCAGAAACCAGTACACACGCACATCAATATAAGGAAGAAGAAGAAGAAGAAACATTATTAAATAAAGCTCCTTCAATCCAACGGCGGCAAAACCAGCGATCTCTTCCATTCCATCGAACTCAAGCTTTCGCTTCACCTGCAAACCACCATCCGCAGCAGTTGAGGTGAGGTGCAGCAAACTGGTCAGCAAACCACCATCCGGAAGACCAGAACTTGAGACGAGAGAGAGATCCAGGCATCCAGCGAGGCGTGTGTGTCTCACCTTCCTTGGCAGCCGACGTGGACCCCTCTGGCTTGGCGTCGTCGACGACGCCTGGCCACGGCTTGCAGCTGCAGTGCTTCCCCTTCTCGATCCCTTCGTACACGGACGCGACGTGCTTGCCGCAGCCGTTCCAGCTGAACTTGCCGCACTTGCTGCACTCCACCTTGTAGCACATCTTCTCCTCCTCCTCCTCCTCTGCTTCTCTTCTTGCAGATGGATGGATGGATGGATGTAGGAACAGTGATCTGGAGTGGGTTTTCCTTGGGTGTCTTCGCTCTCCGCAGGCTCCATCAGTATCGTACTTGTATATATATGATTGATATATCCTGCTGGTTTCCTTGTAAAAAAAACAGTGTATTCCCCCTATGGTGGTTCCATGTGGGCCGGTGAAGGAAACGAGGTGTGGATATTGTTCTTGTGTTGATTATTTATTTTTGTGCTCTGATAAAACTACGGAGCTCTGTTCTGAGCTATCTTGATGTTTCTTGCGTAAATTACGACGAAGGGTAGTAGCGTACATCCTCGTGACGCTGTTAGCGATACCGTGGGCGGTTCTTGTACTAATGCCAGTGGGGGTTTTGAGATAATGCTACTAAGTTTTGGTACAAAACAATGTGGCGATACAACAATGCATGGATGGCATCTTGTACAGCGGATTTTTTTATAGAGGAAAATTTTACTAACGGGGCGTTTGGATCCCTTCATTTTAGAGGAATTAGAATTTACTCAATAAAGTAACTTATTTAGTTTGGAATTTGAGATTCCACCACTTTCCAAAGTTAAGATATAAGCCTATCTCAAATTCATGAGGTGGAGGGTGGGAAATGATTTTGTGCATTAGTAGAATTTGTTTCTACTGTGTAACTTACATGGCACTCTTTGTCTCACTCCTCTATAGTAAAAATGTAGCACATAAATATCTCCGACATCTTGCTAATAGTAGTATATAAATATATTTTATATAAAATCGAATTAGCTTAATTGATATATGACTAAATTACTATTATTAGAATGGAATTCAATTCCAATGATCCAAACGGGGCGTAAGACAATTTTTTGGGGGTTAAATTACATCGGTTTCCTCATCAGTGTACAAGAGCTCTAGCTTACGCTATGCAGCAAAGCGCGGCATGGAGCTCTAGCTTACGCTATGCCGTCCAAGCTCACGTCCATCATATTCATAAGCCTCAACCTTGATCCGGGGTGGCGAACCTGATCTGGTGCAGCTCGCCGGCCACGCACCTCGCTCATGGACGGCGGACGTCCTTCGGGAACGCCAGCTCGCTGACGACCGAGCCCGTGACCCCACTCCTCGCCGGCGCCCAGGAGCAGGAGGGCCGGCCGGGTCGATGATCTTATTCTTGCCGATGCGGTGACCGGTGATGAGCTTCAGCAGCACGATCCCGAAGCTGTCTTGTAGGAGAGGCGTAAAAAATTTATGATGGCTCGAGGTAGACGTGGATCCCGAAGCTGTTTTGAATATCTATAAAATTTGTCTCGATTTAAAATCTAGATTTAGAATATTACATAATTTTCTATCAAGGAGCACACCACTTTAACATTTTTGAAGGGCACATGTTGTTTTTGTCCATCGAGAACTTTGACCCGGTAACTATAATGTTTGATTTGGTGACAAAAATATCACGGCAGGCCCATCACCTTACAAAGCATAGACTTCCACTTTGTGTATGCCTAACTCTGGCCCCGTTTGTTTCGTTGGAATTGAATTCCATTATAATAATTATAATTTAGATAAAACTAATTAAGTTTCTATATTTAAATATGTAATATATTTGTATATTATCCTACATCATACGAGAGAGATAGTTATATACTACATTTATGTTATAGCAAAGCAAGTAGAAGAGTGTGTTATAAGTTGAGCATTAGAAAAATAGCATGCAAATCTATAGAATCAATTTCTATCTCTCACCCCATGAATTTGAGATAGGCTTATATGATAACTTTGGAAAGTGGTGGAATGTCACATTCTAAAAAAATAGCCTATTACATTAGTAAGATTCCAATTCCTTAAAATGAAAGAAAACAAACGGGACCTAAGGAGAAAGCGGAAGGACCAAAATTTCCACTAAAGTCGGTCAGTACCGTGGCCTGATTCATGTGATGGTTTCTCTGATTCGAAGCAAAGTAGGAGCAGAAAACGCCCGCAAAATGTCCCTCTCCTCCTTTCCGTCCCGTACCGTCGCATTTCCACGTTCCAATAACGAAAAAGGTTTTTTTTAAAAAACAACAAAATTTTCAAAATTTCCAGATTTGGAAGCACTGCTACGTTAGCAGGAAATCAATAGAACATTCTTTTTTTTTAAAAAAAAATGCGCGTACGTTTGCACGTCAAATTCCTCGTCGGACTTCTTCCCGTCGTCCACGTCCCCGTACCTTCCGTTCCCTTTCTCCCATTCGCACGCCGCCTCGTGCCCTCCTCCTCCTCCTCCTCCTCCCAGATCTCGTGACCATTGCCATTCCCTCCCTCCGCTACACGCCGAGCGCCCCCGTCCGGACCAGGCGTCTCCGCGGCTCCTAGTCCTCGCCCCCTCCCTCTCCCGTGGAGGACTGCCGCGGGGCGGCGAGGAGAGGAGAGGAGATCCGTCGGTGCTGGCTGCTGGTTGGTCGGCTGGTCAATCCCTTTCCATCGTTTGCTGGTGCGTGAGCTCAGGGTTTGGACAGTTTGGCCCCGTCTGTTGCGGATTGGACCCGGACTGGATTGGGTTCGTGTGGCTGCCGCGTCGGCGGGTGCTGATTCCAGCTTGTCCCCTCCCCCCTAGATTACGCGAGACGGTGCTTCAGGACTGCCCCCCTGGCGCGGAGGCCGCACAGGCTCGGCAGCGCCGGCGGCGAGATGAAGGGCGCGACCATCCCCTCGGTCGCGATCATGCCCTCGCCGCTCTTCCTCTGGCGGTTTAAGGTGCCTATGTCTTTCAAACATTCCCGAGTCCTTTTCCCCCCTCCTGCTTGGCCTTTGATACGCTGTGAAGAGAGGAATAAGCATAAGTTCAGCCCCTGTTCACATGGATACCGAGTCCAAGCTAAGTGCTCATTGCTTAATTTATCTCTTTATGAGGTTTGGCGATGCACTAATTCGTGAACGCAGCCTTTATTAGTACATTATTATGCATTGAATTACTGTTAGTGTCAGGTTCTGTTAATTGTCGACTTTAAACCATGTTAATATGCCCTGCACCATGTTCCTGAATCCTGAGAGCTAGTATCTGCCGAGGTCACATTTGGAACTAACCCAATGTCCATGGAGTTCGCAAGGAACTGCTCTTCTAATTAAAAAGCACGTTGTAGTGGAAACAATAACTAGCTAAGGGCCTGCTGAGTTTACAGTCCCCTTTATGCACTGTGAAATGGCAAGTGCAATGACATTAAGGGACAGTGATTCTAAGGCTATATTGCTTAATACAGCCCTTAAGATATTGCACTGCACCATTTCAAGAAACACAACTGTGCCCATATGAGTTGAAATATATCTAGTTTTCACCTTGCAACTAAGGAGTAAAAAAACTGACAAATACTAACATTTTTTTTAGGTTTCCATCTAGAAAGGGAATGTAGTTCTTGAGGAATTACTTGTTACACAAAGCACATCGTAGAGACCTTAATATCTTATGGAGAGTTGAGAGTTTAGGAGAAATCACCGGTCAGACTAAGCTTTTTTGAACATTTACATCACACTTGAATACCTGATCTCCTGCGAAATGGTCTGTTACTTTAACATGGATGGCAAAATTACGTGATGAGTTTCTGTTTGGTGTTCTCCTGTCACTTGGTATTGAATTACCTCTAAAGGCAGGCATGTGTTAGCATGTTATTTTATAAAGCTACTATTGATAACAATGTGGAACTGCAATCCTTTTTTGGTTTCGACGTTATTGTATGTAAACTAACTGCATGCAGTATCCGTAGTATTTTGTACCTAAGCTGCTAAGCGTAATCTCATAATTACACGAATGTGATTTGAGTCATACTTAATAAACTGCTAGTCTTCCGGCTCCTTTTCAGGTTGTGTTGTTTCTTCTATGGGGCTTATGTTGTTGCAAGGTCAGTCTTGATAATTTGCTCCATCAATGACTTTTGATTATGCATTACGAGCTTGTTTTTTGATAATTCGGTAATTCTATTGGCATTACAGATAAGTTGGGACTCGGTTATGAGAATGAGTGTTGATCTCAGAGACTTATTTCTTTATGAGGCTTTCTTGTACTATAATCCTCTTCTTCTTGTGGTGAGTTATCATTGTAATCCTGTTGTGCTAATTAAAGGTTATTCCTATATAATAGGCAACAAATTAAGGACCTCTGTTTGCATTTATATAACTGTGATTTTGTCTTTATTGTAGGCCTTGATGATTTGGTTGTGGGGAGTAAATCTATGGGTTTTTGCACAATCATCTGTGAATTATGCAAAAGTGTTTGATCTTCCACAAACACATTTATCTCACCGAGAGATATGGAGGGTATGCTTTCTCTTTGCATTTGCAATTTTTTTTTTGAAAAAAATGCTTCATTTTGAATTTCCTTTGGAAATGCATCTATAGCACTGGTTTGGTTTAAGTGGTCAGTTCACAACTATCTGTTCTGTTGAGTTGCACTACAATAGTTTGCATCACAACTAGTCAACTACACTTGATAGATTTCTGCAAGCAAGCATGCTTAACTTGCTTTTCCTGTGTAAAATCATTGAGATTAGGGTTAGGTTTGAGGTCTAGGGCCAGGACCCCGACGCTTGGGCGCCGTCGGGCTGGTGGTTGGAGAAGGACGCTGTTCGCGTGGCAAACAGTAGCGGCAGATGAACAGTAGACGCGATGAACAGTAGACGTGGTGAACAGTAGCGTGATGCAGGAAGCACGAGCAAGATACTTGCCTGCTTGATTCTTTAACCAAAGGGGTACAATAAGTAGGCTGTGATAGCAGCCCCTAACAAACTAACCAACTCTATCTACGAGTTCGTTTATCCATTTAAACAAACTTGCTAATGCTTATCCATCTAAACAAACTAATTGATACTTATCCATCTAAACAAACTAGTTGATTTTATTAGGGCTGTTGGGCTGCTGGTCATAACAAAAATATACTCTACTGTGTTTCTTAAGCAACATGATTCACTGGTTCATTTCTAGTTCTAAATCATTTTGATGAGTGTTCCTATTTTCAATCTGGTGCACTCAATATCAGAATTTCAGATGCATTTCATGTTTTCTGCCTTTTATCAATATTCTTTATGCTGCCTTCAACTCTTTTCAATCCGAAGCTATGTTTTGTAAGTCCTTCAATATTATTTGTATTTGACACATTATTTTGCTACGATGACACTGTTTTTGTTGTTTTATTGACAGTGCGCTACTTGGCTGACTTTAATTGTCCCTACTAGCATGACAGCCTACCTATATCTGTACTCACATGGAGAAGTGTCTCTTGCAGCATCTCAACCAGTGTAATATCTAGCCTATTCAGTATTAATTCATTCACTGCTTTTTTTATCTTCCTTTTGTGCTTGAGCTCATGAGATACTTTGGTTTGTTTCTTATAATTGCTTATTATGTTTGTGGTAGTGCTTCCGTTGAGCCAGCATTGCTTAAAAATAATTAAACTTATATAAGAATATAATTCCCTGGATTAACTCATTCATTATCTGTATGCTAAACAGTGTTAAGTGATAACTGGCATCCCGTCATAATAGAAAATCTGAGCAGTAGTTTATACAAGGTATTGATTTTACAGAAGATCTGAGTGGTAGTTTCCTATTTGTTAGCTTTCCAGTAATCCGTGATGAATGTCTAAAGAAATGACCCAAAACAATTCAGTGAAACATAGTAAGGCATATCTCGGCAAAGTATGAAGGGCATGCCTAGTGCAGTGGTGAGAACTGTCTCACTGAGTCACCAGGTCATGGTTTCCACATTTGCGGGATGAAGACTTGCCTCAGTTTATCCCTGGTTACTAAGCCCTAGATCCCACTCATGTGGGAGCCTCCGGTACTGGATCTGCCCCCCTTTTTTATATCTCGGCAAAGTAGGCACAAGATTGGTGCACATACTGATGGTTGCATGTAATGCTTTTAAAAATAAAAAAATAAAATTGAAGAATGTGTTGCCCAGTCGTTCATTTAGTTGAAGACTAGAATGCTATTTATTCCATGCTCATGCGCCAGTTTTCAGATCCAGAGTGGACTAATTAACATATCTTTTTGTTTCTTTGCAGGTTCTCTTGTATTCTATTCTTCTGATGATCCTCCTTTCTCCTTTCGATATGTTTTACTTATCATCACGCTTTTACTTTCTGAGGACAGTCTGGCGTATAATACTGCCTTTACAAGTAAGTTGTACAATTTATTAGTGATGATAAATTCTTTAGTCATGCTACAAACAGTATGATATGATCTGTTGTGGCTAGGGTTACCTGATTGTACATGTGGGGGGCAATTGTATCGTAGCAAACTACTAATGATTCTCTGTCCCCTTTTCTGCAGGCAATTACATTTCCTGACTTCTTTTTGGCTGATATTTTTACATCCATGTCAAAGGTATGTGTTAGTTTATCGACAAGTATTCGTTGTAGATTTTTTTTGTTTGTTTGACACATCCCAACTTGGAGAAAAAATGACTGTACAGGACTTCCCATATCGTGTTCAGAATAATGTACAATACATTTCTTTAGTACAAATTTTACGTTTTTTACTATAGACACATTCACGCACGATGTTCCTTAGTTTTCAAAATTAGAGAAGTGATGATTCTAAGTTGAAAGTCCTCCATTGCCTTGAATTATAACATGTTTTTATGTTTGATGTTCTGTTCTGCCATTTCTTAATTTGCTTCAACTCTTACACAGGTGTTCTCAGATCTGGAGCGCTCAGTTTGTCGTATGGTGAATCGCCAGGTTGATTTCTTGCATGTGCTCTTTGCTATGCACATACCTTTCTCATCAGTTCAAAATCTTGTTGGAACTTAAATCTCGCTTTCCTATAATGTTTCTCATTTTCATATTTTACAGGTTGCAACAATCGCTTGGTTTGAAGCAGATTCTATTTGTGGCAGTCATTCAGTAGCGATTCCGCTTGTTCTCATGTTACCCTACTTGTGGCGTTTATTCCAATGTCTCCGGCAATACAAGGATACAAAGGAGAAGACATGTCTCCTCAATGGTATTCATTCATCAAGCATTAACTATGATTTTTTATCTGTCTCTGGAATAAACTTGCCATTTTTTATATCTTAAATCCAGCTCTCAAGTACTCGACAGCAATTCCTGTGATTTTCCTTTCTGCTCTCAAGTACCATGTACATCCTGATCAGTGGGTTGGCTTCTACCGGCCCCTCTGGCTTATCTCTAGTGTCGTAAATTCACTGTATTCCTTCTACTGGGATATAAAGCGAGATTGGGATTTGAGGTTTGTGGCGTCTTTACATGGTGACTTTACTACTTGTTCAGCGTTTCACACATCCCTATTGCTGCTGCTAATGAACTTTGCTTTACATACCTGCAGCATCCTAACCAGGATTTTCATGTTCAAAAACCCAAGCATATGGACATATCTTCTTTACGGGCAGAACTGGGTACGAGCTTGAACACATAAATGCATCTTAGCTAGCTAACTCCCTGGACAACTTTGTGACCGGCGCCTGTTCTGTGCGAATTCGACAGGTATTGTACTGGGTACTGGGCAGCAATTTGGTCCTGCGATGCACATGGACGTACAAGCTCTCGGCACATCTCCGGCACAACTACCTGACAGTGTTCACCATAGCAGCTCTGGAGATACTGAGACGGTGGCAGTGGGTGTTCTTCCGGGTCGAGAACGAGTGGAACAAGATGACAGCCAAACAGAACATGGAGATGTCATCCGACATGCCTTCCGAAGGAGACAGGCTACTGGATTCCAGTAACCACACAGTATGAGTTGAACAGCAGTCTCATAATTTTTGCGATACACAGATTCAGCACCATTCTTTTAGCGTGACCCATTTTTACGTCGACGGTTTAGATTTTGTATGTAGAGCTCAAAAGGCCAGGGATACGTAACAGGTTTCTATATAAAAAGTTGAAATTTGTTGGCACTACGGATGTAATCCTCTTGGCGGATGTGTACTTTTGTAACCCACCTGCATCCAACAGGAGGCATTTGTTGACACATTAAAGAAAAATAGTAATGCTGAAAATCATGAGTTTTTGGAACCGTAATTTTCTCTTTTATCTTGTTCATTTTCACATTTCACGTCACCAGTTTAACGGATGGCTGAGACCTGATGAAGTAACATCATAGCACTACAGATAATAAAGAAAAAATATTTGAATACAAGGAGCTGGGTCTAGTGGTATATGATTTGATCCAATCATTGTATTCATCCACCCACAGAATGAAGATATTTTGGAAATTCAAAAAAAAGGCCTGAACCCAGAACACAAATGGAACATTTAATACAAATATACTTTGTCTAATTACTAGCTAGAGCATGATCCATAAAAACATTAAGACACCAAGCCCAAGCAGGTAAGCAATTATGCAGAAATGCTAGCTCCCAAAACAATCCTTGCATATATCCATGGCTCCATCCTTGCAGTAATTTGCATACATACATCTACTGCACTAGCACTACATAGGCGATTATTTAACTTGCATCTGTTCTTGACAGTCTACACTAGAAGAGGCGAACTGGACCATGTTCCATGTGCATTTGCTTAATCTGCACAAGAGACTAATTCTATATTACAAAAGCTACGGCGCCGAGAAGGCGTCGTCGAGCGGCCACGGGAGGTGCCGTTCGGCGCCGTCCATGCCGTCCGGCTCAGCCGACCGCGGCGGCGCCTGCACCATGGAGCGCAGCGTGTCGTGGAGGCGGTCGTGGCGCCTCCGGTGGCGGATGCGGCGCAGCACGGCGTCCCTGTCCAGCGCCCCCGCCCCGGGGCGCAGGTACAGGCAGCTCGTCACCGGCGCGGCCTCGACGACGCTGCCTTCGCCGTCGCCGTACCCGGCCGGCGGCGGCGCGTTCTTGGACACCATGGAGGACGACATGGCGAGGCAGGTGCTGGTTCCTCCCCCTGATGTGAGCTAGCTCGAGAACAGAGAGAGCAGGTACGCTAATGGCGACGTGAGGATGAGGAGGGAGAGAGTGATGAGCGAGATTGAGGGGTGAAGTGAAGGTGGCATTGACGGAGCGTGTATTTATAGACGGCGATGGAGGTGGAGGGGGAGCTCAG
The DNA here is from genome assembly GCA_029449295.1 of Zea luxurians. Classification (NCBI taxonomy): domain Eukaryota; kingdom Viridiplantae; phylum Streptophyta; class Magnoliopsida; order Poales; family Poaceae; genus Zea; species Zea luxurians. The sequence continues at coordinate 378,837 of JAOPSE010000092.1, forward strand.
CGTAATGACCACTCTAACCGTAATTATTTTTACGCCTAATCATTCATTTGAAAATTGGAAAGGGACTCCAAGCTCGAAACAGGTAGCTGCCGGACATGGTTTCACGTGTCATCGCCGCCTGTTTGCTTTGTTTATTCGTCCCATCAGCCATTGACAGTTTGACACTGTGATGATCCATGATGACTCCTCCAGCACATTCGACCCGTCCTCTCCTTCACCTTTTTACTGCCTGCTAAATGGCACGCGTGTGCTCCCAGATGCGTGCTGTCACCCGCCAAGGGCAGCCAGTAAAAAGGCCGGGATGGTAGGATCCTAAAATTAGTTGTAGTGTAGGGATTCTACATTCTAAACCGTCTAGTTAAAGCGTTAGCTAATTGGTAGATGGACCTTTAACTAATAATTAGAGCATCTCCTAGTCTTTCTAAATTCCACTCTCTAAAATATCATTTGAAGAGTCATTTATATAAATACCACTTTTTATATTTTTTTTTAATCTCAAACGGCTTTTCATCTTTTTTGCACTCTAGAGAGCTATTCACGTTTTCATCTTTGGCTAGTAAGAAACACATAATAGAATATAGCTATATTTAGATAATCATTTAAATAAGATGTTTTCAGGTATTTTTTCACAAAAATCTTTATTTATATCAATTAGGGAGAATATAGAGAGTCTCTTAGAGTTGCTCTTAGTGGAGCTAGAATAACTGAAATGAACTATAACTTGACAAAAGATAGTATTGCCCCTTATCCTTTGAACATATTCCTCACTCCTCGATCTTCACTCGACGCTCGCCCGACCTAATCGTTCGATGGCAGAAGGCCATACTTGCTCGAATCGTCGCTTCTTCACAGAAACGATGTGCCCAGTTCCTATTTATTTTCCCAATTTAGTTCAATTTGTATCACTCCTCGAGAATTTTTGTAATCTTGTTGGTTTGGAACTCTCGAACACTAGCTAGCTTGTTCATTCTTGTTTATATCTGAGCCAGTGCTTAGTGTTGTTCTTGCAACTTTTTACTTGTGTAGTAAATTACTTGCTCTCTTGTGCTATTAAGCTTGTGTTGCTTAGTAGTTTTGTTTAACTTATGTGTTTACCTAGCTTGTGTAGTTTTGCTAGTTGAGTTGTGTCAGTTTGCTTAAACTCTGTGCGCTGTCATCATTAGTATGTTTGGGAGATCTCAATTTGATTGAATGTTAATTATATAGGTTTGTGTGATCTTGCCAACTAGAATTGTCGACATGAGCTCTACCTAGCTAGGCACTTTAGTTGCTTATATAAAACCTTTATAAGGTGTTAGTAATAGACATAAAGGGTTTAGTGTTGGTAAGATCAATAAGTTTATTTTCACGTTTCTTTCAGTTATTTATCGTGTCTAATTTTTAAAAAGCACTATTCACCTTCTTTAGTCCGCTATCTCGTACCTTAAATCGTAATAAATAGGGTGGCATCCGATAGGACATAGAGTCGATGGTTGTTGGATGACAAAGGATGGTAGCTGTTGCCTCATCATCCATCAAGGGCCTATGTGGATGGCACAACTAGGGTTAGCATATCCATTGACACGAAGAGGGGAGCTATAGTCTATATCCACGGGAGAAGTAGGTACGTGCGCCGAGCGGGGAATAGGCTGACTCCAACGGAGTATCTATCAGGGCACCTAAATTTGTTATAGATATCTAAATGATATTGCAGCATCTCTAACAGGTAACCTTTATTCGACACTCGTTTTGGATGCAATGCGGGAGAATACCTTTATATGGATGACCGTCTTCTCAAACGTGTGCTTGGATACTCGGTTGGACACGATAACATTTAGGTCCCTTCTTTCATACGAGTGTGTAACCAAACGTGCATTTAGATTCCCATTTTTTATATTCTTGTTGGAGTTAGCCTTAGAGCCAAGCCATAAAGCAATGTTTTCCTGCTGCCGAATAGCTTGCTATATTATACTCCCTCTGCCCCAAATTAAAAATTGTTTTAGAGAATTAATAAATCCATACAATACTTGATATATGTGTTTTACATATGTATCTATATTTATCATCATCCATTTGAATATAGACATAAAAATAAAGAGCTAAAACGGCTACTACTGTTTTGGAACGGGGGAGTAATATTTATACAGGGTTTTTCGGAGGCATTTATATTATTTATATTTTCAATAGAATCACGAATCTACTACTACAACCCTTAATTATCTTCATTCTAAATTATAAGCTAGCTATTTAGTTTCGAAATATATATAAATTTTTTGCTACGCACTTAGCTAGATATGCGATATGTTTAATTATATAGTAAAAGTAGCGCGTGGAACAACAAAAAAAAAAGGGCAAAACATTATATATATAATTTGGAACGAAAACTGATAAAGTATATTCTGTTTGGTAATTCCCTCACCAATGCAGTACTCTGCTGGCTTCGCGCAGACAAAAAAAAAAGCTAGGAGAGTAATTTGGTTAGGCACGCACAAGCTAGTAGCTGTGTGGTCGGTGGTCACCGGTTTAAACTAGGACAGGCGCCCTACATTACATACAGTGCCGTTGAGCTGTCTTGGAAAACTACTAAAAAAAACCATGGGGGGCAGCAAGAATCCATCACCACCAGTCCACCACCGTCCAAAGCATGGAGTTGCACGGTTACCGAGGTACGTGTTCATGTCGGTGACACTGGCTCGCTCCGTCGCCGACGGCGACGACGCACGGGCGGCCGGCGCCCTTTCCGCTGCAGCACAGTACTAGCAGCTAGTAGTGCGGTGAGAGATGAGGACCAGCAGGTCAGGTTCATATGTGAAGGCCTGTTCAAACTTGAAACCCCAGAGCGCAGCCACAAGCTAGCTGCTGCTCGATCGAGTTTGTTGCCGGCCGGTTCAGCAAAAATGTTCCATGTATATTTCCCAATTTCAAAATTCAAAAAAAAAACTACACACAAAATTGTTAACGTGAGTGAGGCCACAACGACAACGTAACCCTACTTTTTTCACCTGCTGGCTGATGTTACAACACACGAGGAGCTGGCATCAGGACTGGCTTGGCCGACCGACACTTCTCAAGTACTAGGGGCCGGAGGGTGTTACTGACAATACCGCCTTCTCGCGAGAGACTGCTCCTGCGCACTGCATCTAAAATCACTGTTGCACTGTTCTGCATATAGATTATACTGTTTGTAGATTAAAGTTTGAATATAGTTATATAAATGAGTAAGCTGCTGAAGATAGCCTAAGCCTCTTTAGAATGCAGGAACTTTAGATAAGTTATACAAGATTCCTACAAGAATCTATTTATTTTCAATAAAAATATAGGAAATAGGATAGAAAATCTCGCATTCCAAAGAATGCCGATTTGAAAATATAGGAAATAGAACAAAAAACCTCGCGTCTGAGAGAAGGCCGATTTGAGATGGTGAGGGAGCTGTGAACTGACGAAGAACTGTGTTCTGTTTATTTCCTCTCTCTCTCTTTCTCGCTAAATGTTTCATACATTAAGTTGGCCTCCGAGGATCTCTCAAACTACCGAGTAAGTTGTTGTCGCATTCCAAATCAAAATGCACTGTGCTTTTTTAGAGTGCAAGTGTTCCATCCCGGACTACCGCATCCATAGCAACGGCAAGTTTTTCGGGGCTCCTGCGCGATATAAAGCGTTCTAACACAGATCTAGTAAACAGTCGCACAATAGCGTCCAGCATTCATATACCTTTATAGGTTGTTTGATATAAGGAAACATTTTATCCAAGTTAAGATGATACATCATGAGTTCATTCCTCACACCAAACACCCTATTAATTTTGTCATTCATCATTTTTACCCTTATACATTTAGTAGTATTTTTTACTCAGTTTCTCCTGTTTAGATGAAGAAGGCCTGCAAAACTGAGGAAAAAAAATACGATTAAGTGTAAAAATGAGAAAGGTGGCAAAACCATGTGTATGAATTTAAAAACCGAAAGATCAAAGGAAACAATACTCACAAGTTTCTCCTGTTCAGATGATCTTCCAGCAAAACAGCTCATGTTGCTTTGTAAATCAGACAGCAATCTTTGCCTCAAGAACGAGTGTATAGCATGAGAGCTGCACCTGTAATCCATACATGCATGCTGGCTTCGAGTTCAGTAACTACAGCAATGAACGCCATCCTCAACTATGACAGACAGGTATACACTCGTCTGAACACTGTCTGTCTCGTGCAGCATTTGCGCGCGCTAGGTTTATGGGTTCATTACTGGTGGCGGTATGGTCAAACCCAACCATTCCTTCATCACCATTGCCATGAAGTTGTTGAATGCGAACCATAACCCTAAACAGGGCTAGGAGTGGTATTAATAGACTTAGTAAATGGGCCAGGCCCAATACAGTGAGGGTGAGATGGTAATTACAGGGGGAACACCCCAAACCCTAGACGGGTAGTCTAACACCCTCCGCAGTCACAACTCTATCCTGTAGAGATGTTGAGACTGGATCGAAAGTCTAAGAATACACTCGACGGTAGTCCCTTGGTGAAGATGTCGGCGAACTGCAGCGTGGTGGGGACGCTGAGAACCCGAACGTCACCGACAGCGACACGCTCGCGGACGAAGTGCAGGTCGATCTCTACGTGCTTCGTGCGCTGATGCTGCACGGGGTTGGTGGAGAGGTAGACCGCACTGACGTTGTCGCAGTAGACGAGAGTGGCGCGCTGAAGGGGACTGTGGAGCTCGTGGAGGAGCTGGCGCAGCCAGGAGGCCTCTGCCACACCGTTGGCCACGGCACGGTACTCGGCCTCAGCGCTGGAGCGAGAGACGACAGGCTGCCGCTTGGCGGCCCAAGAGACGAGGTTGGCGCCCAGGAACACGGCGTAGCCGGAGGTGGACCGGCGCGTGTCGGGACAGCCAACCCAGTCAGCGTCGGTGTAGACCACGAGCTCCGACGTCGGGGATGGGCGGAGTAGGAGGCCGTAGTCGAGGGAGCCGCGGAGGTAGCGCAGAATCCGCTTGAGCGCAGTGAGATGGGGCTCCCGCGGAGTGTGCATATGCAGGCACACCTGCTGGACGCCGTAAGCGATGTCGGGCCTGGGGAACGTGAGATACTGGAGCGCGCCGGTGAGGCTCCGATATGACGTCGCGTCAACGACCGGAGGCCCGTCGTCCTCAGAGAGCTTCGCCTGAGTGTCGACAGGCGTGGAGCAGGGCTTGCAGTCAGACATGTCAGCCCGCTCCAGGATGTCGATGGCGTACTGGCGCTGGTGGAGGAAGAGACCCTGAGGCCGACGTTCGGCGGTGATGCCGAGGAAGTGGTGTAGGGGCCCCAGGTCCTTCATCGCGAACTCCTGCTGAAGGGCGACGATCGTGCGGTGTAGAAGGTCAGCGGTGGATGCCGTGAGCACAATGTCGTCGACGTAGAGCAGGAGGTAGACGGTGTCGTCGCCGCGCCGGTAGATGAACAGGGACGTGTCCGACTTGGCCTCGACGAAGCCGATGGAGGCCAGGTAGGAGGCGAAGCGACTGTACCAAGCCCATGGCGCCTGCTTGAGGCCGTACAGGGACCGATTTAGCCGGTAAACCAGATCCGGACGGTCAGCGTCGACGAAGCCGGTGGGCTGGCTGCAGTAGACAGTCTCCGTCAGAGTGCCATGGAGGAAGGCATTCTTGACATCGAGCTGATGGATCGCCCAGTCGCGGGAGAGGGCGAGGGAGAGGACGGCGCGAATAGTGGCGAACTTGACGACAGGGCTGAAGGTCTCGTCGTAGTCCACTCCGGGGCGCTGGGTGAAGCCCCGAAGGACCCAACGGGCCTTGTTGCAGTCGAGGGAGCCGTCCGAGGTCAGCTTGTGGCGAAATAGCCACTTGCCAGTGACCACGTTGGTGCCTGGTGGACGCGGCACCAGGTCCCAGGTGTGGTTGGCCAAGAGGGCCGCGTACTCCTCCTCCATAGCATGACGCTAATGTGGGTCGGCGAGGGCAGTGCGAACGGAGGAGGGCACCGGGGAAGCGTCGGGTGGAGTGCTAGACGTAGCAGCTGCCAGGATCAGCCGGTCGACGGGGCGGAGAACGTCAGCAGCGCGCCGAGTCACCATCGGGTGGACGTGCTCAGGGTCGCGGTGGATGGCGACCGGGTGGTAAACGGACGACTCGGAGCGAACCACTAGAACGTCGAGAGCGGCGGGTGTGGCCGGCTCGCGGCGGTGATAGATGACGGCGGGGTCGGCGAAATGGGTCACGCTCGTCGACGGGCCCGAGTCGGGGGGCACCGAGGTAGTGGCGTGGCCGCGGCGATGATAGACGAGTGCGGGGTTGGCGAAGCGAGCCGGGGTCGACGGGGCCGCGCGTGGCGTAGGCGTGGTCGACGGGGCCGCGCGTGGCGCAGGCGGGGTCGACGGGGCCGCGCGTGGCGCGGAAGAGGTCGTCGTGGCCGCACGAGGAGCAGGTAACGGCGCAAGACGGGGAGCCGGAGGTGGGGGAGGAATCGGATCGGACTCGAGGAGGGAGTCAAGATCGGTGGGTGGGGTGGAGCCAGCAAGAGAAAACACATCTTCGTCGAAGATGACATGACGAGAGATGATGATGCGGTGGGAGGTGAGGTTCAGACACTGGTACCCCTTGTGGTCAGGAGAGTAGCCAAGGAATAGACAGCGGGTGGAGCGAGGAGAAAGCTTATGTGGAGCAGTAGCGGAAGTGTTAGGGTAGCAGGCATAGCCAAACACGCAAAGGTGGTCATAGGAAGGGGCTGTGCCGTATAGGGCGAAGTGAGGGGTAGGGTGGCGCACCGGCTTCGAGGGAAGACGGTTGAGGAGGTGGGTGGCAGTGTGCAGGGCCTCTGCCCAGTAGCTGGCAGGGAGAGACGCCTGGAAGAGGAGGCAGCGGAGCATATTGGTGGTGGTGCGGATCATGCGTTCGGCTCGGCCATTCTGTGCAGAGGTGTAGGGGCACGAGAGACGCAACTGGACGCCATGAGTGAGGAAGAAAGAGCGAGAGGCGTTGTTATCGAACTCGCGGCCATTATCACACTGCAGAGCACGGACCGGGCGACGAAACTGAGTGGATACCCAGGTGAAGAAGTGTGTGAGGGTGGTGAATGTGTCCGACTTCAACCGAAGCGGGAAGGTCCAGAGAAAATGGGAAAAATCATCCAAAATCACCAAATAGTATTTATAACCAGAAAGACTGAGTACAAGGGAGGTCCAAAGATCACAGTGAACCAGGTCAAAAGCCTGCTCAGCCCGAGAAGAGCAAGTAGTAAATGGGAGACGAGTGTGTCGACCTACCTGACAAGCATGACAGAGGCCCTCAAAATGTCCCCTACTACATGAAGGATCTAGACTACTGGTGATCTTGGTCAAGACGTCGGGTCCAGGATGGCCAAGACGACGATTCCAAGTGGTGGAGGAGGTGGTGGAGACCAGGACAGGAGGTGGAGACATGCCGGCGGTGAAGGGCTGGAGCGTGTAGAGCGGTCTCGAGCTGTTACAGCGGGCGAGAGGGGTCCTGGTGGCCAGATCCTTCACAGAAAAACCATAGGGGTCAAACTCAATGGAACAAGAGTTGTCAGTGGTGAAACGACGGACAGAAAGGAGATTATGAGTGATGTGGGGAGCTACGAGAACATCGTTGAGGTAAAACGGTCCAGGGAGAATCGCGGCACCTACTGAGGTGACAGGCAGAGTGGAACTGTTTCCAACGACGATCGAGGATGGGTGAGAGGAAAGGGGGGAATGAGAGCGGGAGAGCATGCTTGCAGTGGGAGTGGTATGGTAGGAGGCACCGGAGTCGATCACCCAGTCGGAGGAGGGAGGGGTCATCGCCATGGTGCTGAAAGCAGCAGCGAGGGAGGTGTTGTCCCAACCTCCAGCCGACGGGGACCAAGTCGTCGAGGTGGGGGTCCCCGGGCGCAGGAGCGCGGGCGGAGCCTGGGGCACGACGGGCACACCGTACGGAGGTGGCAGGGGCATGCCGTAGTGAGGTGCAGTCAGGAGGGCCGGCGCCGAGGGATGGGGGGCACTCGGTGCCTGGCCCGGCCACATGGCAATGGTCCCAGTCCAGGGGTTGTAGAAGGACGGCCACGCGTGACCGCCACCCCGGCCGGAGGGACCACCACGAGAGGGTCTGCCACCCCCACGGCCGCCCTTGCGGGAGCGACGACATCCGTCGGTCGTGGAAGTCGGACGAGGGGTCATCGGGACGGCGGGTGGAGGGCGGGCAGGAGCCCCGGTCGACGGAGGACGAGTGGCCTGGCCCCCCGAAGGCGGCTGACCGCTGGTAGGAGCGCTGTAGAGAGCCAAGGCAGGAGTGGGCGCCTCATGCGCCATGGTGAGCTCCTCGAGGAGAAGCTCGTTCCTCGCGGCGTGGAAGGTGGGGAAGGGCACGCTCCTCTTGATGAGAGCCTTCAGGTGGCCATAGCGGGGGCTGAGGCCACGCAGAAGGTTCAGCACCAAGGTATGATCGGCAACTGGCTCGCCGAGATCGCGGAGAGAGTCAGCCAGACCCTTCATCTGGCGGCAGTATTCTCCCACGGAGAGGTCCCCCTGAGAGAACAGGTGGAACTGGGCGTCGAGGTGGAGTGCCCGAGCATCCCGATTCCCGAGGAACTGGTCCTCGAGAGCAAGCCACGCCTGGCACTCAGTGTCCGCCTGGTCGCGGATGATGTCCTATAGCTCAACGGTGATGGTGCCGTGGAGCCACGAGAGGACAACACTGTCCATGAGGCACCAGGAGCGAGGCGATGGAGTGTCGTGGTCGACGAGGACGTGATCGTCAAGGACGAACCACCGCAGCGTGAGAAGGACCTGTCCTCGCCAACGGGGGTAGTGGGAAGACGCCGGATCCAACACCACGGACACGAGGGCCCGGATGTTGTGCAGGCCGGCGGCTTGAGCGTGGAGAGCAGCGATGAGGTCGGCGTCGAGGTCAGAGGCGTGGGGGTCCTCTGGGGGCTCCGCATCGACGAGTGTCGGGCGGCCGAGGAGGCGCTGCGTGGTGGCCATTTGGGTGGTCAGAGCAGCGCCCAGGGCACGCTCACGCTCCAGGGCGAGGGAGGCAACACGCTCACGTTCCCGCGAGGCCGTCACAGCGGCCTGGATCGTAGCGAGGGTGCCGACGAGCGGGGAGTCTATGGTGGGGAGTGTGGAGGGCGCGACTGTGTGACTCCAGGTGGGTGAAGCGAAGGCGGGGAAGCCCGGCGGGGAGCCGCGTCGCAGGGGCAGCGGGGGAAGCGGCGTGGATCGGCCCAAGGCCGGCGATGTAGGGGGCCCCTCCATGGGCGAGCTCGCTGCTGAGTGCAGCAGGGGCGTGCGTGCCAGGGCCGGTGGTGACCCCGATGTTAGATCCGGCTGCAGTGGTGGCGGTAGTGGAGGCGTCCATCCGGTGAGGACGCAGCAGGGGCGTCTGGAAGGAGGCGCGGTGGGGCTTCTGCGGCCGGGCGCGGACCGGCTGGTGGCACCCGAGCGGCTGGCGGCGCGGCAGGGGCCTGGCGAGGTCGCGGCTGGCGGCGCGGCGGCCTCCTGGCGCGGACGTGGCGGGCGGCGCGGCTCCTGGCGCGGCGGCGGATAGGGAGGGAGGTAGAGCCGGCGGCTGAGGGAGAGGGACCGGCGCGGTGAGTAGGGAGGGAGGGAGGGCCGGAGTTGGGAGCCGACGGGGGGGGGGGGAGGTTGGCGGCTGGGAGCCGACGGGGGAGGGAGGCCGACGGCTGTGGGGGCCGACGACGGCTGTAGGGGAGGAGGAAGCCCCCGGCGGCTGTTGGAAAACCTAAACCTAAGCTGATACCATGTTGGAATGCGAACCATAACCCTAAACAGGGCTAGGAGTGGTATTAATAGACTTAGTAAATGGGCCAGGCCCAATACAGTGAGGGTGAGATGGTAATTACAGGGGGAACACCCCAAACCCTAGACGGGTAGTCTAACACAAGTTCATATTTCCTCTCAGGTTAAAAGCCTATTATTTAATTGTCTTCTAACAAAGCCCACCAGAAAAGCAGCTAGGCGCGCGTACCGCAAGCAGCCCATGGGCGGCATTGCAAATTTGCAGGTGTTGGGGCCTTCGTCTTCCGAAGGTCCCCAAAAACATGATTTAACAACATTTCCGGAATTGTAATACAGGAACACCTTCGGATTCGAATCAGAATCACAGTGTGAGAAGCATGAACAATACGAAGATTGATGCAGCGCCGAAGCTACGCGCAGGGGAGCTTCGACATGACAGCAGGAAAGGGAACCGACTTAAAGGGGAAAAGACTATTTAGACCCCGATGAGTTACCTTATAGTCATTAGCAAATGTAAAGGGCATGAATGTAATTTCACGTGGGCTGCGTCCCATGCCTATAAATAGATGAACAGTACTCTCGTACTGTTCACGCTGACTTGGCATTTGCTTTTGCATCACGCTCGTACCTTTGCTGCCTATCAAGTCGAAGGTACCAAATGTAATTCAATATTGTTTTTATTTTCTCATGATAACATAATGGAGATGAATTTATAATGCTACATGATTGTTTATGTTATCTTTTGTATTTTACACGCTTCTATTACCATCTTACCTTCGATATTCGAAGGTATGTCCTTCATGACCTTCGTCTGAAGATCATTATATCCTAAGGGAAATAATGTTTCGAAGGACGAAGGGCGTTAATATTTAATATTTTATGTTGCCTTGTTCTTGATTCATAGCATTTGAGAACAAGTCACCAACATTGGCGCCCACCTCCAGTGAATCCTTTTCGACCACCTTCGGCAAGCACTGACCTTCGTCATGCCATCGAAGAAAGCTTCAGCGATAGGGGCTGCCGCTCTGCAGCCACTGGACCCAAACCAGGAGACCCTTTCTCTTCGAGAGGCCCGAAGCCAGAAGAGGAAGGCCACTAGTCCAACACTCCAGGAGGAGGAGTTGGACCAAGAAATCAGAAACATGGAGATGCTTCATTAACAAGTACAAAGGAAGAAGGAGAACATTGCTCGACTAGCCGATCTTCAAAGGCAGATTGACGAAGCCACTGAAGAAGTACGCCATCTTGCCCAAGACGAACAAGAGCGAAGGCCCCAACATAGGGAGCTTCACCATGAAGGCTTCTTCAACGAGGATGGATGGTATGATGATTTTAATCATGATACCTTTACCTTTGACGATGCTTCTCCCTTGGCAGCAGAACTGCAGGCTATTCCATGACCTCCATCATACAAGCCACCTCAGCTCCCCATGTATGATGGACATTCAGATCCGAAGCAGTTTTTGATGAGTTATGAAGCAACTATATCTTCATAAGGAGGCAATGCAGCTGTCATGGCCAAGTCCTTCATCATGGCAGTTAAGAATGTGGCTCAAATGTGGTATTCTTCTCTTCGGCCAGGAACTATTACTTCATGGCAGAAGCTTAAGGATATGCTGGTGACAAGTTTCCAGGGCTTCCAGACGAAGCCAGTCATAGCTAAGGCTCTCTTTCAATGTACATAAGATCATGAGGAGTATCTTCAAGCATACGTCCGAAGGTTCTTGCGCCTGAGAGCACAAGCGCCTACAGTGCCCAATGAAATTGTCATTGAGGCCATGATTAAGGGGCTTCGTCCAGGACCTACTGTCCAGTATTTTGCTAGAAAGCCTCCACAGACTTTGGAGAAGCTGCTTCAAAAGATGGATGAATACATTCAGGCTAACAATGACTTTCGCCAAAGAAGAGAGGAAGCCTACAGGTTCTCTAAGATGACCAGAGGCTTCGGAGGAAGAATCCACTCAAGACATGTCAGGTCAATTCACTCCACCCAGAGTGACGACAGAGGAAGTCAACAATAGAGGCCACTGTATTCCTCGCACGCTTCGGGGTAGCAACAAAGCTCTTTCCAACCGCCAGCTCCAAGAGGTAGAGGCGCCAGGGGCTTCAGAGGAAGGTTTGGGGATCAGCTTAGAAAAATTTATTGCTTATTCTGTGGTGAGGACAAGGGCCATACTACAAGGATGTGGCATGTCACCATTCAGAAACAAAAGGAAATAGCAGAAGCCGCAGCTCAGCAGAACCAGCCAAAGCAGGTCATGCATACTGCTTCGTATCACTCACCCTACATACCAGAGTATGTGGGTAACCATCCTGCAGCGTCTTTTGCTTCGGCTAGTCAGCCACAGACATCTTGGCCACAGCCTCCACCTCCGCCACCACTACAGCCTATGTATTCACGAGGCCAGCAGCCAGAAGGGAGCCAACAGACCCATCAGCAGCGAGATTTCAGGGAGGAGTCCGAAGCTCGCACAGTCAACAGTACTGTGCCAGAATCGAAGCATATCTATTGAGAGATATCCTACCCCTAAAACAGTTTTTACATTCATTGTCATTTTCTTTTTTAATAAGGAACAATTATTGAAAACCTAGTTCTCTTGTCATTTTCAATTTCCTGTAATAGCTACGTTCTTGTCATAGCGAAATATATCTTCTCCACAGACTCACGAAGTCCAAAAAGTCGCTGAAGCACAAAAGTCGTTCCTAAGGGAACGCAGGCCTAAAAATCACATTACAAGTATCCCCGAAGCTACAAAAAGTCGTTCTAAGGAACACACCATAAGTTTGCCGAAGATACAAAATGTCGTTCCTAAGGGAGCGCAGTGTAAGTTTTCTACTCAAAAGTCGTTCCAAAGGGAATGCAGAGCCAAATACCGCCAAAATATAAGGTGAAGCGCGAAAAGTCAACACGAATACCGCCGAAATAGAAGGCGAAGAAGTTCAAAATACGTTCCTAAGGGAATGTAGAACTTACAGCGAAAAGTCAGCGCTGATACACCGAAAAATAAGCGGCAAAGAGATTGTGTATTCCACTATGGGGGTGTGAGTGTGTGTCTTCGGCATAAATATCATTTTGCATAACATAACATCATCACATCATTTCGCATAACATAACATCATACATCATATTGCATCAATGGCACAAGAAGGGGATACAATGTTGACCTTCGGAGAATGCTTCGAAAAAAATGAAATTGTGCTAAGGCACAAAATAAGTTTTGAAGAAATACAGCTTCATCAGCTTTGATGTGGAGGAACAAATTTATTGTTGACGAAGCATTAATGTTTTTGCGACGGTTGGAGGATTTTTTACGAAGCATAGAAGCTCCTCTTTAGAAAGCATGAAAAGAAGGGAAGGTGTTTTTTTGCCAAAGGCTCAAAAACGGTATGTACATAAAAGTTTCATGCATCGTAAAGAAATAAATTGCAAAACCATTCATATATTACATTCAAAACCTACGAGCACCGAATATTACAAGCATGTTCCAACAAATGTTACATTAATATTCTAGCAATGTTTTTACAAATAGCTATTCTTCTTCCTTCAGGATTTCTTCTGCAGCTTCGGTTAATAATTTCGTGACAACTTCGTCCACAATAGCTTCGGCCATATTAATAATTTCTACTGTCTTCTTTGTCTCTGGATCAGCCAGTGGGTCGAAGGGCTCTAGGGGAGGAGATAGTTCAGCCGCAATAGAAGATATAAATTAGTTTGAAATCACAAAAATAAGCAATAAAGTTAAAAGCCATTAAGTAATACCTATCCGTTTTTCAAGTTCCGCAGCTTTTTCAGTTGCTTTTGTTGCTTCTCGAGCGTCATGAATGTCTTTTCACTCTTTTTCATTATTTCATGTGCCATCCCTCGGCCACCATTTTCCCAAATATCAGTGAAAAATTTTCCACCTATTAAGCTTGCTTCGGCCGAGGGGTCCTTCGTATCATCAATAGACAAAGCAGCTTCGGCCTAGGCCAAAGTTTTAACATGATCGCACCCTGCTTTCTCCAAAATAGCTACAACTACCCTCGCACCAGAGAACACGCAGACGTCCCCGCGGTCGCTCAGAATTTCTTCAAAAGCTTCGGCTTCACTGCTGATCCACTCAATTACGCCCTCAGGGTCGCCTCTTATGAAGTTGTCTTCGCTTGAGTATGCGCCCACGTTGGCGAAGCTAGTTTTTATCTTTTTGACGCATTCTACAGATTTTTCAAAACATCTTTCTTTCGATGAGCGAAGCTCTACAACTGTTTTTTTCAAAATAATTTTTCCAGTACTCACTGGCATCTCGGTCAGCTTCGGCAATAGCGCATTTCAATTTGGCTTCGGCCAGTTGTTTTTGAAGGTTTTCAATCTCATTCCTTTGGGTTTTAGATTGAGCCTTGAAGTTAGCTTCATCCTCCTTTACTTTGTCCACCAATGTAAGTAGAATTTTGTCTTTTTCCAAAGCTTCGTTCCTCAGCTTGATAACCTCTGTTTGAAGGTTATTGAGAGCAATAGTGCAACTCTCGTCTTCGGCATTCTTTTGCGCCCTTAAGGCGTTGCTAAGTATTAAACCCTATATGAAAAAAATGAATGGGTTAATATAAGAACAAAAGAATAATTCAAAATTCATAAACTTCCAAATACACAATTCTTGTACCTTCAGACTGTTATATGCAAGGCTATCCGCAAAATCATCCTTCGTCATGGCACAGAGGCCAGCTTCAAGCTTCGGGAACCCCATACTTCTGGCCGTCTCCCGGTAGATAGATAATTCTTTGTTCTCTGGGAGGCAATACAAGAAGTCATCTTCATCTGTGCCATTAAACACTAAGGCCCCTTTCGGGTACTTCAGTTCTCGGGCATAGTGCTTAGCTTCAAAAATTTCTTCTTCAGATAATCTTTTTCCCGAAGCGTGTCGAATAATATAATCAAGGACTTCGGAAGACGCTTCGGGAGTAGGTGCGACAGCTTTTTCAAGCAAAATCTGTTTTATAGCTTCTTCTCCCGCTGCCTTTTCTCTAGTTTCCGAGGATTTCTCCTTGACGGGCTCTGAAGGCCCAGCTTCGGCATCGGCCTGGCTCGTTGTCGCTTCGGATTCGGTTACCTTTGCCTCGTTTTCAATCTGCACCTTCGAAGCCTTGGCAATTTTCCCTGGAGTAGAGCTTGAAGCTTTTATTGTCTCCAGCACATCTAGTACACTAGCCATCTTTTTCTCTTGGGGGTCGCTGCTAGACCTTTTTGTGTCTTCGGCACCTCCACTCCTGCCGAAGGGCTTAGAACTTCTAATGTTTTCATCTCTTCGATTCTCGGTTCTTCAATTTTGTCAGTCTTCGGCATTGCAGCCGGCTCTTCAATCCTCTGCGTAAGAGCAGGTCCTTTGGCTTCAATAGCTGAAGAAGTCTCACCGCCAAATTCAGGCACTATGGCCAGTTCAATGTAGCACGGTCGGTGAGTAAGGACCTTCAACTTTTTCCTCTTCGGTGCGGGCTCGCTTGAGGTAGCCAAAGCAGCAGCCTTCCTAGAAGTTGCACCCTTTCTTTTCTGCCCCCGCGGCGGGTAGCGATAGTCAGGGTACAAAAATCCGATAGCATCAAAAACTCTATTTAGCCTTTTCTTTTTTCGGCTCCCGAAGGCTACAGATAGTGCATTATCTTCAGACTTGGAGTATGCTCCAAGTAGTTCATCACTAGTATTTTCAACACACTTGTCTGGTTCGATAAATTGGTCTCCAAATCTGAAAGTATATTTCAATCGAACCAAACCACCTTCGCTAGGGTTAGTGATGGTTTCCTTTGGCATTTCCCAGCTGTCTATCAGTGGCCACATCCTGTAAGCTATATGTTCTTGAACCAAATCTCTTGTCCCGATAAAAGAACAAACTGTACTGAAGGCCCTTCGGCATGCTTCGGCTGCCTCATCAATTTCTACCTTTGGTTTCTAGAGGCCGAAGCGTGACCAGATGGGTCGCATAATGATTTCTTTAATATCTTCTCTTGCTTTCAAATCATTTTTCACGTAAAATCATTCTTCCATCCAGGCCCCGGGCCACCTCTTCCGGAACGTTGGCACTGGGTAGCTTGCGCTAGAGCGAGCAACAAAGCTGTAGCACCCAAAGTTGTTATGATATTGTTCCTTACACCAAGGCTTTGTCTCATACGAAAGCTCGTGCATACTGCAAAACACATCTTGCGCTTGGCTCTAGACCTTGACTCCTCACAGCCCAGACGAAGATCCCCATTCTGATAATAGCTTCGGGAGTGATCTGGTGAAGGAAAATCTGATATATCTTTAAAGCTTCAACCACAAATCTACTTAATGGGAACCGAAGTCCAGCTTTGAAGAAACTTCGGTAGATTACAACTTCGTCTTCTTCAGGAGCAGGAGCGGCTCTGTCTACGTCAGCCTTCACAATAGAAATATCTCGAAAGTACCTTCCTCTCATATTATCAAGATGACTCTATTTGATAGTTGATTTCCCGAAGACTGTGACTTGGTCGCCAAGGACGATCTTCCGAGTCTTCGCCTCCACCCTCCACATCATAGCTATCGCTATCATCAGTATCTTCAGACAAGCCTTCTAATATTTCTTTAGTTATCTTCTTTGTGTTTGTTTTTGCAATTGACTCAATAAATCCAGCAGTCTTCTCCTCAAGGAGCTTCTCTTCCTCGCTCAGCTTCGACTCAACAGCAACTTTTTTGTCTTGAGACATCTCTTCTTTGGAAATGGAGAAAATGTGTCCTTAGAACTGAAGCTTAGAAAATCTAAGAAACTAAGCAACTGTTGGTAAGCAAGAGCTAAGAAATTGAGCAAAGTAAAGCAGGCGGCAAGTAACGTACCAAATGTGCTCGGGTGAGTTCTTATTTATACACCCAGCACGCTCCAAGTTGGGGGGGCCCGTCTGTCATTGACTGTTGCTATTCTAGCAAAGGGAAGGTGTTTTTTCGGACCTTCGGCTTAGGGCCTTCGTCCATTTCGCAATCTGAATTCGTTATTCTAACAAATTAACCTTGCGAGGGGCTACTATTGGGGGCCTTCGTCTTCCGAAGGTCCTCAAAAACATGATTTAACAATGTTTCCGGAGTTGTAATACATGAACAGGTACCTTCAGATTTGAATCAGAATCACAGTGGGAGAAGCATGAACAATACGAAGATTGATGCAGCGCCAAAGCTATGTGCAAGGGAGCTTCGGCATGACAGCAGGAAAGGGAACCGACTTAAAGGGGAAAAGGCTATTTAGACCCCGATGAGTTACCTTATAGTCATTAGCAAATGTAAAGGGCATGAATGTAATTTCACGTGGGCTGCGTCCCATGCCTATAAATAGATGAACAGTACTCCCGTACTGTTCACGCTGACTTGACATTTGCTTTTGCATCACGCTCGTACCTTTGCTGCCTATCAAGTCGAAGGTACCAAATGTAATTCAATATTGTTTTTATTTTCTCATGATAACATAATGGAGATGAATTTATAATGCTATATGATTGTTTATGTTATCTTTTGTATTTTACACGCTTCTTCTATTACCATCTTACCTTCGATATTCGAAGGTATGTCCTTCATGACCTTCGTCTGAAGATCATTATATCCTAAGGGAAATAATGTTTCGAAGGACGAAGGGCATTAATATTTAACATTTTATGTTGCCTTGTTCTTGATTCATAGCATTTGAGAACAAGTCACCAATAGCAGGCCAGTCAGAAGCTTCGTTCGTTGTTTCCATACCGATTGCTACGTACTCTACTACTCTGGAGCTGGTGAGAGATAGGCAGGAGGACACATCACCCTGGTTGTGATATGTGACTTGCTACCGGTCAACCCAAGTTTAGCAAGTCCAAAATCAGAGAGCTTAGCGTTATAGTTCCGCCAAAGAACAAATAAAGCACCGTCAGCATCAGACCTTAATATATCAGAAACCAAAGAAGAATAGATTTAGTTTTTTTCCCACATAAGCGTCCAAGACGACACAACAATGATTCTTCACATCCTATTGTGCTAAGCTAAGATATTCTGTCCCCGTTATGTTAGGAGAACAATTCATGCCAGTATTTTTCGTCAAGCAAAATCACTACCGGAATCCGGGTCTTTGCCGAGTGCCAACCTCTTTGCCGAGTGTTTTTCCTCGGGCACTCGGCAAAGAAACCTTTATCGAGAGCCGCACTCGGCAAAGTCCTGTTCTCGGTAACGAGCTCGTTTGCCGAGTGTAGGACACTCGGCACAGAAACACACTCGGCAAAGACATATTTGCCGAGAGGCAAACACTCGGCAAAGGGCCGTCAGCGGCCGTCTAAAGCTGACGGTCGTCAGCCTTTGCCGAGGGCCGAGGGCCGGCACTCGACAAAGAGGCTTTTTTGCCGAGTGCCAAATATCTGGCACTCGACAAAGCATATTTTTATTTTTTAATTTTGGCAACCAAACTTTTTGTGGTATGTTCCTACACTATGTAGACCTACATGTATCATATTGGGACAATTATAACAGAGTTTTCAATAGGTAGTAGATTTAGTTCGTTTATTTGAATTTCTTCGGAAAATTTATATTTGAACTGCAGGTCACTCGAAACTTGAAAAACCGTGTATGCAAAAATGATATCCATGCTACTTAGCACAAGTTACGACCGATTTCAGGAGCGGACCGGAAACTTCGAGCAACATGCTCACTAAACATGGCCGTGAACTTGCTATCCACATGTTTAAAAATTGTATAAAACACAAACAAAGTCAGAAAATCATGAAACTTGTCCACGTGTCATGATATCATATATAGAGGTTGTGATAAAAATTTTAGAAGTTTCGAGAAAGCTTTGACGCACTATGTACATGTAGAAACCTAAGAGATCCACACATGAAATCATAGAGTTTAAATGTGGATCTCTTAGGTTTCTACACATAGTACGTCATAGCTTTCTCGAAACTTTCTCAAATTTTTATCACAGCCTCTATATATGATATCATGACACGTGGACAAGTTTCATGATTTCCTGACTTTATTTGTATTTTATACAATTTTTAAACATGTGGATGGCAAGTTCATGGCCATGTTTAGTGAGCATGTAGCTCGAAGTTTCCGGTCCGCTCCTGAAATCGGTCGTAACTTGTGGTAAATAGCATGGGTATCATTTTTGCATGCACGGTTTTCCAAATTTCGAGTGACTTGGAATTCAAATTTGAATTTTTTGAAGAAATTCAAATAAATGAACTAAATCTACTAGCTATAGCAAACACTTTTCTAATTGTCCTAAAATGGTACATATAGGTCTACATAGTGTAGGAACATACCACAAAAAGTTTGGTTGGGAAAATAAAAAAATAAAAATGTAATTTGTCGAGTGTCAAGAAATGACACTCGGCAAAGAAGCCTTTGCCGAGTGTCAACGTATAGACACTCGGCAAAATATAGCGAAATAATCTTTGCTGAGTGTCACCCAGAGGACACTCGGCAATGAAGCCTTTGCCGAGTGCCGGATCGAGGGCACTCGGCAAAGTGTATTTTAAAATTAAAAAAAATCTTTGCCGAGTGCCAGATCGTGGGCACTCGGCAAAGAGCGCGTACATAGCGTCTGGTAACTCCTTTCTCTCTCACTCTCTCACTATACCGCGCCATCGCCGCTTCCACGCCGCCGCGCCGCCGCCGCCGTGCCCCTGCCCTCGGCCGCCGCGCCCTCGGCCACGCCCGGCCACCACGCCCTCGGCCACGCCCGGCCGCCGCGCCTGCGCTGTTTCCCTCGTCCGCCGTCAACGCGCCGCCGCCGCCGCGCCCTCGGCCGCCGTTGCGCCCTCGCGCTAGCCCGGCCACCGCTCCCACGCCCTCGCCGGCCCGCCGCCGTGCCCTCCACGTCGTGCGCCATCCACTCCCTCGGTCACCGCGCGCGCCCTCCCTGCCCTCGCCCGCGCCCTCGGCCGCCGCCGCGCCCTCATGCTAGCCCGCCCGCCGCGCACTCGCCCACCCGCCGCCAAAGTGCACGCCGGGAAAGTGCACGCGGCCGACCTCCAACCCCCACGCCCCGTCGTCTCGCCCTCGACCCGCTATCTCGCCCACGACAAAACCTCCAAGGTAATTGCTTGCTTCCGTTTTGTGATATTGTAATTAAAAAACTTTATGTTCTACATGTATGATTTATATGAAATGATTAGGTTTAATATTGAGTTAAATTTATATACATGTATGATTAGGTTAATATGTAGTCTTGTTGTGTTAAATTTATATACGTGTATGATTAGGTTAATATGAGTTAATATTGAATATATATAGATGTGATTGCTGGCCATCATGCCGTTGAATTATGTGTGGATGTCAGCCATCGTGCTGATAGTTTTATTTGCAAGATTTCAAAACCTCCCTGTGCAGGGGAGGTGCTACCGAAATTTTCTATTGCTAGGCTTCTGTTAGAGGATGGAGGACCGTGAGTGGATGTACACGGGCCATAGAGGAAGGAACGATGTCACCCCTGAATGGATTAGAAAGACCGATGATTTCGTGGAACGAGCATATGACGAAGCTGCTAAAGGAGCGAGTCTAGTCCCATGCCCGTGCAGCAAATGTGCCAATCAGAAAAGAAAACCAAAGAAGACCATGGTAGAACATATTTGGAAGAATAGATTTACGCCGGACTATACTCGGTTAATCTTTCATGGTGAAGCGCATCGTACGAGAGAGGAAGTGCTAAGACAACATGTCGAGGATTATGACGCGGATGCGGGGGTAGCGGATATGTTGAACGACTATCACGAGGCACAGTACGCCGGAGGATGTACAAATGACGAGCCAGAGCCGACTGCAAAGGCGTTCTACGACATGTTTGACGTGGCATAGAATCCCCTTCACGGCCAGACAAAGGTTTCTCAACTGGATACCATTGGGTGTGTAATGGTGTTCAAGTCACAGTACAACATGAGTATAAACGCATTCGATGGCTTGTTGACGGTTATTTGGAGCCTGCTTCCGGATGATCACGTTCTTCCAAAGAGCATGTACGAGGCACAGAAACTCCGTCGTGCACTCAAGATGATAATGACTTAGTAATCCTTGAAGGCAATGACATTAATGACGAACTTGCGCCTTCCGATGGTATTGACTATGAAATGGTTGATAGTGATGATGAGAGTTATGATCTGGCTACCCCGACACATATGAAGATTATTTTTAATCGATGTAATGCTACATGACTTTTTTATTTCGCACCTGTTTTTAAATACATCTTTTTATATGTGCTTATTTGTTTACTCTTAATTGCAGGTTTTGGACAAATATGGTAGGCGATGCAGCAGGACGACGACGACCAGCAGCAGGACGACGACGAAGCTCAGCAGACCGCCTCAGGTTCTGGCGCCTTAGGTTCGAGGAGCATCTACCTGTGAGGTCCCGCGAGTCTCCCTCAGCGTCCCATACTTCGGGACAGGCGGCCGCTGATTTGGCCAGATGGGGAGAGGCATGTAACTTTATGTTCTTCATTCTTGTTCATATTATGTGTTCAAAATCATAATATAAACTAATACTTTTTATTTATCACTTGGACAGGTCTTGGACAGTTGTGGATTATGCTGGGGGTCATCGTCGCCTCCCCAATGGCATCCTCGGCCTGCTGTGTAGGGAACACTTCCCTGGACTGGTTGAGTACGCCAGAGTGACGGGCCTAGCCTACACCTTCGACCACTACGCCGTCGCCCCCGATGCAGTAGACCGGGACGACCGGGAATTCAATAACAAGGCAGAGCAGGTGAAG
Organism: Zea luxurians; assembly: GCA_029449295.1. Lineage (NCBI taxonomy): Eukaryota > Viridiplantae > Streptophyta > Magnoliopsida > Poales > Poaceae > Zea > Zea luxurians. The sequence continues at coordinate 400,267 of JAOPSE010000092.1, forward strand.
CAAGAGCTGTGGGTAAGTCTTAGTACAATGTAAAATATGTCGCATTCATTGCAACTTCTTGAAATAATGTATGGATACATCGTTTTTGTATGCAGGATTTCTTCAGATGCGAGGCTGGATACGAGGCTAGGGCGGATGTGGTGGCCACCACGAGCTGTAAGAAGCTCGTCATGGACATGCACTATGAGGCCTGAATCTAGGCCATCGTCAGCTACCACGGCTCTGTCCTTGGGGAGAAGGTGACCAAGCAGCAAGCCCGAACCATGTCATTGACCAGGGACCAATACCTGCAGGTAAAGTCATGCATGTTTGGTACCAGTACTCCATGCATGAATTTTATTTTATCTTCTGATATGCACTTTATGTGTTTACTTTGTAGATGATTCCATATTGGTGCGCCACACATCCTCTATGCTGGGAGCAGATGGTGGATAGGTGGTGCTCGGCTGAGTGAGACGAGGCGCACAATGCTAGCCAGGAACAACGTCTGATGATGCAAAGGTCCCTCCCACCACCAAGGCAGCCGGAGCCTAGGCCAATATGCAGAAGCATGGGTACGCCCTCTTTTTTATTTAGGTATATAGCACTGGATTAGATATTATTTCTAACTATCTCATTGGTTTTCTTGCAGTCGGCGTCACATGGTGGCCAGCCTTGCTCCATCTTCTCGGCCTATGCTATGGCCCATAAGGGCAAGGCGATGTCCGACGTCACCTACAACCTGGATGACGGGCCTGAGGCCTACACCAACCCCGCCGTCTACAGCCGCCTTCATGACTACACCGCCATGGCGCAGGAGGTCCATGGCCCAGAATATGATCCGAGCACCGAGCAGATCGACCCCGATGTGCTCATGAGGGTCAGAGGAGGCAAGAGACATGGGCGGTACTGGATTGCCGATGGGGCAATTGACTCATCCTCCACTCCCACTCTGTCTCAGGTGTGAGCAAGGAGCATGGGCTCGAGTCCAGCCATACGGCCTCGGCACGACAGCTCACATCATCGCATACAACAACTCGAGGTTAGTGCTTCTGTAACTCGTCCTTCCTTGAGTTATATACCTTCTCTTTGAGTTACTATAACGTTGGCTTGTAATATTACAGACCCAACTAGAAGAAGAGAGGAGGGAATGTCAAGAGATGAAGGCGAGGATGATGGCGGAGCGGGAGGCTCGCCTGGCAGATCATCAGAAGATGGCGGAGATGTTCCAATACATGCAGAGCCTTGGTGCCGCATAGGATTTCGCTCTGCCACCTCCATTGTTCCCTACAGTTGACCCTGCTCTGTTCCGTACTCCTATGAGTATCAAAATTGTAGTTAGATGTTACTAATGCATCTGGTATAACACATGCAATCTCTTCTCTGTGCAGGGCCAATCTGGGGCGGCATCCAACAACCCTCATGAAGCGTACAGCCCAACGCAGCACTAGTCCAACCGCCCACCTCGATGAGAGTTATGTTTTTAGTGTTTACACTACAAAACTTATGTTGAATACTTATGTTAGAGCTTTAGACTTATGTGTTCATACTTCTGAACTTGTGTTGATACTGTTTATGTTGAGAACTTCTGAACTTATGTTTGTATATTAATGTTTGTGTTGGATATTTATGTCTGTGATGATCTGTGATGTATATATGTGATATCTGTGAAATATCTTTTGTTTGTTTGGATGGAATAGGAAAAACAAATAAAAAAGGTGTGTACTGGCCACTTTGCCGAGTGTGACACTAGACAAAGAGGTACTTTGTCGAGTGTCAGTAGCATAGCACTCGATAAAGAACCAAAACCTGGGCACCGGTATAGGTTCTTTGCCGAGTGTAGTGGCCCTGGCACTCGGCAAAGAGCCTGACATGGGGGACCCGCTGACGGATTCTTTGTCGAGTGCTGGCCGGTAGGCACTCGGCAAAGGTAAATTCGTTGCCAAGTGTATTAGGAGACACTCGGCAATACCTTTGCCGAGTGTCACCTAGGACACTCGGCAAAGACGTCGTCTCCGTCACCCCGGTGCCGTGATGGTGGCTTTTCTTTGCCGAGTACTTCCTGGCACTCAGCAAAGTCTTTGCCGAGTGCCCGAGAAAAAGTACTCGGCAAAGAAGGCTTTGCCGGTGTACTTTGTGCCGAGCCCTCTTTGCCGAGTGCGACACTCGGCAAATCCTTTGCCGAGTGTTTTACAGGCTTTGCCAAAAGTGCTTCAGGCATCGGCAAAGCCGTCGATTCTGGTAGTGAAGAGGCTACAAATTTATGTTTAGGCAACTAAGCTAAGAGTAGTGGACTACCTTATCAAGGATAAACCAATAGTTGTATACTGGCCTGAAGCTTGTTTGCAAGTGGTAACTCATTTGGTTGCTGATTCAAACAGTTTAAACTCAAGATCAAACTACAAAAATCGTTGTGTTTGTCTCCTGTCCAAACAATGAATATAAAACTTTGGCACATCCAAATATAAGAACACAATTGATCTCATATTTGTATCTAGAGTCTCGGCGTGAATATATTAGAATGCATAGTTTGGTAGAACTGGTCATACAAAAAATCCAATAAGCTTGTGCTCATCCCATGAAGATGCTGCATACTGTAACACAAAACTTCAGTGTTAATCAATAAATAAAATAAAGCAAGCCACCATAGAAAGTGGATCACCTCAGTTGTTGCCTTTGCACACCTCCAACTTAGCTAGACCAGCCTTGACATACTCTTAAGGAGCAACACTCACGACGAAGCAATAGACTGTAGAACAAAACCACGACCATTGACTATGCTGATTTCCACAAACATGAAAGCAATAGACTGTAGAATAATGATAATGCTGGCCACAGTAATAAGCATGAAGTTGTAAAAAGCAATAACATATATATCTTCAAAGCTAACATGCCGCTAGTCTAGCTGCCATTCTATACCATTAACAAATTTATACCCTGAACTTAATTCATCTCTATGCAGCCAAATCCAAATATAAAACAGTACCGATATGGGCATCCCACCGCATGTAAGGGTATTAACATAGCACATCAGTAAACTCAAAACAGGGCATTCAAATTGCTAATTGTTCAATAACTTGATTGTTTACGTTTGTCCCTTCTTTTTTCTCTTCCTTTCACCTATATTAATTCAATTTTAGTGCTTCCAGGTTAATAACATAGATGTTCCAAGTTTTTTTTATCCTGGACCCCCCTAGTGTAGCCAATTGAGGAGATTATTTGTGTTGCAACTGAGCTAATTCCCAAGCAGACGAACCAAGTAACATCAGACCTGAGCAACAATCAGAACAAAGGATGATCATATCACTATACTTCTACCAGCGTGGGTGTACGAAGTCATTGTTGTGAACAAATCTGTCATGTGCAGTAAAACTCTCTCGGCACTTTTTCCACAGTTACTCATGTTCATGTCAATGTACACATTAGGGGCTTTATTGCAGCTAAACAATCCCTTCCAGGTTATTAAGGACATCCATATTAGACCTAGAAAGGTCTATCTTGTAATCATAATCATAAACAAAATCCTCAACCATAAGTTCCTGGTTCACATAGTACATCTACAAGTATGATGAGAACTTGTTAAAATTGGTAGAAAGATGAATTCACTCAACATGCCAATTATATGCACAACGGTGAATTAATAAAATTCTTCCTTCATTAAAAAGTACCAATTATGTGCATGCTATAATTACTTATAAAGCAGTACATATCATCTAAAATGTCGCAATATCTTAGGACTAAAGAATTAGTACTTAAATGCTAAGAGGTACATAAAGGAGCTAAACAATAGGAAACAGAAAATCAAAATGGGTGTTACAATAACCTACCGAGATGGAGCAAAACATCCTTGTACACCACTGGAAAGCAGAAGGTTGTTGTTGACAATAGAAATACATTGACCCTCAACATTTCCAAAATCCATTGCATGCTGAATATACTTGTTACTATTGACCTCTTGCCTAAAACAATGTAGGTCACCACGCATGATTTATCTATTAGTAGTACAGTCACGCGAGATAATTTCGGTGGCAAATCAACGCGCCAGCTAATCGTAGCTTAATACTTCACACCCCTAGGTCATGGGTGCATGATCTATCGTCTATGCATGCATGCTGCCCTTTGTTCCCGTTTTTTAATTACTTAAGCATCCAAACATCGATGTGACGAGTCTAGAAAACTGAAACGATAGTCACAACACAATGGGACTTTTAGTAACTTTCTATATCAAAAACCCTCAGATATTCTTAAATGTGTCTTAGGGACATCTAAAGAACTTCCTGAGGTGGATCACCCTTAAACAATAAGAATGAGAATCTAGCGGTACAAAATCAGTTTGGTGCAGGAAAAAGCAGTATGTGTTTAACCAAACTACCTCTAAACGGTAAAATCAGATTTTCATAAATCTAAATCTGAACAGACACATTCCTTTAGGACAAGTTATCAGGTGTCAATTTCCCTGAACAGGTCCAGAAAACTAAAACGATAGTCCCAGCATGATGGGGCTTTTAATAACTTTCTATAACAAAAATCCTCTAAAAGGATCATGATGCCCAAGAGGGGGGGGGGTGAATTGGGATTTTACTAAAAATCAACAATAATTAAAACCTAAACAAGAGCCCAACTTCACCCCAACAACCAGCAATAAGCGAATAATACTAGAAATACAACAATGCTAAGACAATACTTCAAATACTTGCTAAACAAATACACAATGTAAAATACTTAAATTAAGTGCAGAATGTAAAGCAAGGTTTAGAAGACTCATCCAATTTTTCCCGAGGTATCGAAGAGTCGGCACTCTCCCCTAGTCCTCGTTGGAGCACCCGCGCAAGGGTATCGCTCCCCCTTGGTCCTCGCAAGAACCAAGTGCTCACTACGAGATGATCCTTTGCCACTCTGGCGCGGTGGATCCCACACGACCGCTTACAAACTTGAGTCCGGTCACCAACAAGATCTCCAAGGTGATCACCGAGCTCCCAATGCCACCAAGCCGTCTAGGTGATGCCGATCACCAAGAGTAATAAGCCGCAGACTTTCACTTGACCAAGAGAAGCCTAATGCATGCGGTGTGTGCTCTAGGTGGCTCTCGCTAACGCTAATGAGGTCCAAATGCGGGATTAAGATTCTCAAATCACCTCACTAGGCTTTGTGGTTCTTGCAATGCTCTACCAATGTGCAAGAGTAAATGTGGGTAGCAAGACAATCAATATGGTGGGTGGAGGGGGTATAAATAGCCCTCACCCACCAACTAGCTGTTACAGGAATTCTGTTGCGCAAGGGCGCACCGGACAGTCTGGTGCGCCACCGGTGCGCCAACGATCAACTCCAATGGCTAGTTCTGACAGTTAGCCATTGGGCAAATGGCACACCGGACAGTGAGGAGTCACAGTCCGGTGCGCACCGGATAGTCCGGTGCGCTGTCCGGTGTGCCACTAAAGTTCATCTCCGAACTCTGCGCTCTCGGGTTTCTGCGAGGGGAAGAGCCTTCCCTGGGCCATCCTGGCCCCACTTGACAGAAGGCGCACCAGACAGTCCTGTGCACACCAGATAGTCCTATGCCCCTGTTGGGGGCCTTCGGCTTACGAAGGTCCTCAAAAACAGGATTTAACAATATTTCTGGAGTATAATGTGTGAACAGGTATCTTCGGACTCAAGTCGGTATCGCAGCAGGAGAAGACCAGAATAATACGAAGGTTGATACAGCGCCGAAGATGTGAACAGGAAAAGCTTCGGCATGGTAGCAGAAAATGAAACCGACTTAAAGATGAAAAGGCTATTCAGACCTCGATAGATTACTATAGAATTATTATCAAATGTAAAGGGCATGAATGTAATTTTGTATGGGCTGTGTCCCGTGCCTATAAATAGGTGAACAGTACCCCCGTACTGTTCACGTGGATTTTGGCATTCACTTTTGCGTCACGCTTGTACTTTCATCTCCTTCAAGCTGAAGGTACATTTGTAATTCGATGTTATTTCTGTTTCTACGTAATAATAATGCAAAAATAAGTTAATAATAATATACAATTGTCTATGTTATCCTTCATATTCCTTATGATTCATCCTTCGTCACTGTATAGTGTATTTATGAAGGTATATCCTTCATAACCTTCGTCCGAAAATCATTATGTCCTAAGGGAAATAATGCTTCGAAGGACGAAGGACTTTACCGTTTAACATTTTCTGTGTTGCCTTGTTCTTAACTCATAGCATTTGAGAACAAGTCACCAACATTGGCGCCCACCTCCGGTGAACTCACTACCACCCTTTGAGTTTTTTAACACCTTCGGCGATCATAAACCTTCGCTATGGCGCCGAAGAAAGCTTCAGCAACTGGGGCTGCACCTCTGCAACCACTGGACCCCAATCAGGAGACTCTCTCTCTTCGGGAGACCCGAAGCCAGAAGAGGAAGGCTGTCGGCCCGACACCGCAAGAGGATGAGCTAGACCAGGAGATCAGAAACATGGAGATGCTTCATCAACAGGTGCAGAGGAAGAAGGAAAAGATGGCCAGGCTAGCTGAACTGCAAAGGTAGATAGACGAAGCTTCTGAAGAAGTTCGCCATCTTACTCACGATGAGCAGAACCGAAGGCCTCAGAACCAAAACCTTCATCAGGAGGGTTTCCTCAACGAAGATGACTGGTATGACAACTTCCATCATGGAAATTTTGTTTTTGATGATGCTTCTCCTCTGTCCGCTGAGCTGCAGGCTACACCTTGGCCTCCATCCTACAAGCCGCCCCAGCTTCCCATATTCGACGGCCATTCAGACCCGAAGCAGTTTTTGATGAGCTACGAAGCAACAGTATCTTCGTATGGTGGCAATGCTGCAGTCATGGCAAAGTCTTTTGTTATGGCTGTCAGGAGTGTTGCTCAAACCTGGTATTTCTCCCTTCGACCAGGAACGATCACTTCATGGCAAAAACTGAAGGACATGTTGTTAACCAGCTTCCAAGGGTTTCAGACGAAGCCGGTCACTGCTCAAGCCCTGTTCCAGTGCACCCAGGATCACGAAGAATACCTTCAGGCGTATGTCAGGAGGTTCTTGCGTTTGAGGGCGCAGGCGCCAATGGTGCCCAACGAAATTGTCATTGAGGCCATGATCAAGGGACTTCGGCCTGGACCTTCAGCTCAGTACTTTGCTAGGAAGCCTCCTCAAACTTTGGAGAAGCTGCTCCAGAAGATGGACGAGTATATTCGTGCCGACAATGATTTTCGCCAAAGAAGGGAGGAGGCTTTCAGGTTTTCCGAAATGACCAGGGGCTTCGGAGGAAGATTCTATCCGAGGCACGTCAGGTCAATTCACAACTCTACTCAAAATGATGATAAGGGGAGTCAGCAGCAAAGGCCACAGTGCTCCTCACAGGCTTCGGGGCAACAGCAAAGCTTCTTCCGGCCACTAGCTCCAAGAGGCAGAGGCGCCAGGGGCTTCGGCGGAAGATTTGGAGATCAACCAAGGAGAATATTTTGCTTGTTCTGTGGTGAAAACAAGGGCCATACCACCAGGATGTGCCATGTTACCATCCAGAAGCAAAAGGAGATAGCCGAAGCTGCAGCACAACAAGCTCAACCGAAGCAGGTCATGCATACTGCTTCGTACCATTCGCCTTACATCCCAGAATACGTAGGCAACCACCCTGCAGTTTCTGTTGCTTCGGCGAGTCAACCTCAAGCTTCCTGGCAACAGCCTCCGCCTCCACCACCGCTGCAACAAGGTCACCAGCCAGAAGGGAGCCAATATGCTCCACATCAAAGGGACTTCAGAGAACAATCCGAAGCTCGCACAGTCAATAGCACTGTGCTAGAGTCGAAGCACATCTATTGACAAATATCCTACCTCGACAGCAGTCTTTTCCATTCAGTTTTATTTTCTGTGCAATAAAGGACACTTTTTAAATTTCAAGTAATAGTTTTGTTGTTTGCCACAAGGAAAACATATCTTCTACACAGGCTTAAGTTGTCGGAGCTTAAAAGTTTGCAATAGCAAGGAGGACCTTCGGATTATTAAATTTATTTTAACAAAGAAGACATGGTATGAATTCTTCGAAGCAACAAGAAGTCGTTCCAAAAGGAGCGCAGTGTAAGTTTTTTGCTCCAAAGTCGTTCCTAAGGGAATGCAGAGCTTACAGCGAAAAGTCAACGCTGATTCCGCCGAAAGTAAAAGGCGAAGAAGCTCCAAAGTCGTTCCTAAGGGAATGCAGAGCTTACAGCGAAAAGTCAACGCTGATTCCGCCGAAAGTAAAAGGCGAAGAAGCTCCAAAGTCGTTCCTAAGGGAATGCAGAGCTTACAGCGAAAAGTCAACGCTGATTCCGCTGAAGTAAAAGGCGAAGAAGCTCCTAAGGGAGGCTTACAGCGAAAAGTCAACGCTGATTCAAAAAAGATTATGTATTTTATTGCAGGGATGTGTGTGTAGCTTCGGAACGAATACCTTTTCTCATAGCATAACATCATCACATCATTTTGCATAGCATAAGCATCATACATCATTCTGCATATGGCACAAGAAGGGGATACAATATTGATCTTCGGAATGTAGCTTCGGAAAATATTTTCACGAAGTTTGGATGTTCTTCATCAGAACACTATGGGTATTGTTGCGATAAATGAAAATTCTTCTTCACGAAGCATGAAAAGAAGGGAAGGTGTTTTTTCGTCAAAGACTCAAAAACGGTACGTATGTAAAATTTCATGCATCGTAAAGAATTGAATCATAAAAAACAAGTTTATTACATTCAGGGTTACAAGATATTACACATATTACATTTCAGAAGTTTTTACAGTAGCACCTAGTCTTCCCTAAGTACTACTTCTGCGGCTTCGTTCAGGAGTTGATTGACAACTTGATCCATGATAGCTTCGGCCATTTTTTTAATTTCATCGTCATCTTTCGGGGGAGGACCCGGAGACGCTTTAATAGGATCTGAGGGAGGACAGGATACAGCTACATTGCTATTACAAATTGCGAACGAAGTTTAAAATTAAAAATTACAACACAATAAAAACCACTAGTTAATACCTATTTGCCTTCGGGCTCCACGCTTTTCTCAGCAGCCTCTGCTACTTTCCTAGCATCATGGATGCCCTTTTCGCTTTTTTGGATAATTTCTCGGGCCATTTCTCGGCCACCATTGCCCCAGACATCGGTAAAAAATTTTCCACCAACCATGCTAGCTTCGGCTGAAGGATCCTTTGCATCTTCGAAGGGCAAGGTAGCTTCGGATTGCGCTAAAATCTTTACATGCTCACAGCCCTTTTTCTCCAAAATGGTGGCAATTCCCCTGGCACCCGAAAAAGCACATATATCTCCGCGGCTATTTAAAATTTATTCGAAGGCCTCAGCTTCGTGGCTAATCCATTCAATGGGGCCTTCGGGGTTGCCTCTCGTAAAGTTTTCTTCACTCGAAAATGCGCCAACGATGGCGAAGCTAGTTTTCATTTTCTTAACACATTCTATAGATTTGTTATAGCATCTCTTCTTGGACGCACGAAGCTCTTCAACAGTTCCTTCTAAATGATTTGCCCATTGGTCGCTAAGTTCTCGCTTTGTTTCTTCAAGTATGCGTTCTTCTCTAGCTCTGGCTAGTTGTTTTCGAAGATCTTCAATTTCACGCTTCTGAGCCTCAGCTTGACCTTTAAAAGTAGCTTCGTCTTCTTTTATTCTACTTATCAATGAATGCAATATTTTGTCTTTTTCGAGACCTTCCTTCTTTAGTTCAATTACTTTGGAACGAAGGTTGCTCAGGGCCATCACACATCCTTCATCTTCGGCATCTTTTTGGGCCCTGAGGGCATTGCTAAGTATCAGGCCCTGCAAAGAAAGATATGTGTGCGTCAATAGATTTAAGCAAACGAAAAATTTCGGTCTCAACAAAAAATACAAAGATCCCATTTGTTGCACCTTTAAGCTATTATATGCTAGGCTGTCGGCCAGATCGTTCTTCGACAGCACCGAGAGCCTGTCTTCTAGTGTTGGGAATCCGAAGCTTTTGCTCATCTCCCGACAGACAGAAATCTCCTTGCTGTCAGGGAGACAATACAAAAAGTCTTCTTCTCCACTGCCATTGAATATTAACGCCCCCTTTGGATACTTCAGTTTTTGGGCGTAAAGCTGGGCCTCTTGTTTTTCTTTTCCTGATAATTGTTTCCCCGAAGCATGACGAACAATATAATCAAGGACTTTGGGGGATGCTTCGGGGGCAATGACACTGATTTCTTCAACAAAAGTTGGCTCTGTTATTTTTCTTCCTCGGTTTCCAAGGATTTTATCTTCGTGGCCTCTGAGGACCCAGCTTCGGCTTCAGTTTCTTGCTCTGGAGCTTTAGTATCAGAAATTTTAGTTTTCGCTTCGGGAATGGCAACAGTCTTCTTCGGAGGTGTGCTTGAAGATTTAATTGTTTCCAGAACATCTAGCACATTAGCCATTCTCTTTCTTTTCGGAGTCACTGCTGACACCTTTTGATTTTTTACTGTCTCAACATTTGCTGCAGGACTCAAAACTTCTGATGTTTTTTCCTCAGTTGGTTTTTTCACTTCTTCCATTTTTTCTGTGGATGGCGCTTCGGCCATCTCTTTGGTTTCTGGTAACAAAATCTTCGGTTCTTCCAATTCCATCTTTGTTGGCGCTTCGGCCATTTCTGCGACTTCTGGCAGCAAGGTTGGTTTGGTTGGCTTTTCAGCTTCGGTGGCCGAAGAAGTTTCTCCGGTGAACTCAGGCACCGAAGCTGGTTCAATATAGCGTGGCCGATGTGTGAGGACCTTTATCCTCTTTCTTTTCGGTTCTGGCTCGCTAGGAGCAGTTGCAGCTTCTTCTTTCGCAAAGGTTGTGTTTTTCTTTTCTGCCCTCGAATGGGATAACGATAGTCAGGGTAGACGAACCCGATTGCATCAAACACCCGGTTCAGCCTTTTCTTTTTTCGGCCTCCGAAGGCTGCTGATAGTGCAGTATCTTCGGCCTTCGAATAAGCCCCAAGCAGTTCATCACTTAAATTTTCAATACTCTTTAACCAGTCATCATCTGGCTCAACGAATTTATCTCCGAACTTGAAAGTATACTTCAGCCTGATAAGTCCACCTTCGTCGGCCTCCTTTATGGTTTCTTGCAGCATTTCCCATTTCTCCGCGAGCGGCCATACTCTGAAGGCAATATGTTCTTGTACCAAATCTCTCGTTCCAATAAAAGAACAAATAACACCGAAGGCTCTCTGGCATTCTTCGGCAGCTTCATTCATTTCAACCTTCGACCTCCGCAGGCCGAAGCTTTGCCAAATAGGGCGCATAATTATACCTTTAATATCTTCCCGTACTGCCAGGTCATTCTTCACATAAAACCATTCTGTCATCCAGGGCCATCTCTTCCGAAAGGTTGGCACGGGACAGCTTGACCCAGACCGAGAAACGAAACTGTAGCAGCCAAAATTATTGTGATACTGTTCTTTACCCCAAGGTTTTGTTTCGTATGATAATTCGTGTATGTTACACAAACTTTTCGCATCAGGTTCCAGACCTTGGCTTCTCACAGCCCATACGAAGATATTCAGCCTTATAATTGCTTCGGGGGTAAGTTGATGAAGAAAGACTTCAAACATTTTCAGCACCTCTACGACGAAGCTGCTCAGGGGAAATCGTAGTCCAGCTTTCAAAAAGCTTCGGTACACTACGACTTCGTTCTCTTCAGGGTGTGGACAAGTCTTTTCCCCTTCGTCGGCCCTCACAACGGACAAATCCCGGAAATACCTTCCTCTCATATTGACAAGATGATTTTCTTTGATAGTTGATTTGCCGAAAACCGCATGGCTTGGTCGCCAAGGGCGATCTTCGGAGTCTTCACCACCACTGTCCACATCATAACTGTCGCTGTCACCAGTATCTTCAGACAAACCTTCCAGAATCTCCTTGGTGATTTTTTCCGTATTGGTCTTCGACATCGCTATAAGAAACCCCAAGTTCTTCTCTTCGTCGAGACTCAGCTTCATCTCAGCAGTAGCCTTCTTATCTTCAGACATCTTCGGAAACACTAAAAAACTGTTTTCAAAGCTGAAGCTTCAAAACTAAAAGCTCAGCAAATCTTAGTGCGCAAGAGCTAAAAATTGAGTGAGCGGGAGCAGATGGCAAGAGAGCGTACCAAATGAGTTTGCGGTATGATCTTATTTATACGCCCAGTGCGTTGAAAATTGAAAGACCCCGCTTGTCAGTGAATGTTGCTATTCTAGCAAAGGGAAGGTGTTTTTTTGGACCTTCGGCATAAAGCCTTCGTCCATGTCGCAATCTAAATTTATTATTTTAAAAAACAAATTAATATTGCGAGGGGCTACTGTTGGGGGCCTTCGGCTTACGAAGGTCCTCAAAAACATGATTTAACAATATTTCTGGAGTATAATGTGTGAACAGGTATCTTCGGACTCAAGTCGGTATCGCAGCAGGAGAAGACCAGAATAATACGAAGGTTGATACAGCGTCGAAGATGTGAACAGGAAAAGCTTCGGCATGGTAGCAGAAAATGAAACCGACTTAAAGATGAAAAGGCTATTCAGACCTCGATAGATTACTATAGAATTATTATCAAATGTAAAGGGCATGAATGTAATTTTGTATGGGCTATGTCCCGTGCCTATAAATAGGTGAACAGTACCCCCGTATTGTTCACGCGGGATTTTGGCATTCACTTTTGCGTCACGCTTGTACTTTCATCTCCTTCAAGCTGAAGGTACATTTGTAATTCGATGTTATTTCTGTTTCTACGTAATAATAATGCAAAAATAAGTTAATAATAATATACAATTGTCTATGTTATCCTTCATATTCCTTATGATTCATCCTTCGTCACTGTATAGTGTATTTATGAAGGTATATCCTTCATAACCTTCGTCCGAAAATCATTATGTCCTAAGGGAAATAATGCTTCGAAGGACGAAGGACTTTACCGTTTTAACATTTTCTGTGTTGCCTTGTTCTTAACTCATAGCATTTGAGAACAAGTCACCAACAGCCCCGAAGCCAAAAACCCTAATTTCTATTTTCTAATGATTTTCAGATCGGTTTTTCGTTCTAACTCGTGAGTATATTCTAGAGTGACACCTAGCACTATATGTGAGTGTGAATATGCACCAACACTACACTAGAACTCTCTTGGTCAAACTACTCATCGACAACCCCTCTTTATAGTACGGCTAAAACAAAATAAAAGACCTAACTATATAACGAGTGTCCGCAACTCCTTGACACTCGGAATACGAAGACCTTCACTTTTTGTTTCATCGCTTTTAGCCGTCTTTTCAAGTTCTTATCTTCGGGATTGTTTTCACCGTTGTAGTACATCTACCTATAATGCGACCTAACTTACCATTTGTCTCTGCAAAACACACGTTAGTCACATACAATATTACATTGTCATTAATCACTAAAACCAACCAGGGGCCTAGATGCTTTCAATCTCCCCTTTTTGGTGATTGATGACAACCCTACAAGATTGTGAGAGTAGTTTGTTTGAAATTTCTATCAATAGAGAAGATGGTTAGTTATACTCAATAATTTTGACAGAAAGAGTGTGTAACATAATGATAAGAATGAGCGCATACACAACGTAAGTTTCTTGTCATATAAAAGTTAAATAAAATCGATGAACAAGAACTAGAAGACTGATGATAACATATTAGGTGAAAACACAATACACACACAGTCAACATAAACATCGAGAGCATATAATAGAGTTTGTGAGCCAAAATCGACATACAAAAGTGGAGCTAGTACAGAGAGTATCAAGCACATATATTACATCAAAATAAACAAGACTCTCTACTAACTCCTTATCTCCCCCTAGCTCTCACAACTCTCATATCTCTCCCCCTTTGGCGTCAAACACCAAAAGGAAACCCAAACCTACAGACCAGAAGAGGAAGGAGGAGGCAGGGGCACATCCATTCGTGGACGTGGCCGAAGAGCAAACGCCAGCTGAGGGTCGAAGTCAGTCTCGGATCCAGGATCTATCGTAGAAGCTGGAGCTGGTACTGGCTCGGACAGAGGCTGCGCTGCAGGAGCTGCCGAAGCTGAAGAGGTCATAGTCACCGCCACAGCAGCAGTGGTAACAGCAGGAGCTGGTGGCACTGGTGACTGAGCGCTGACGGAGCTGATGACCGGCGACGAGAAAACCTAGGTGACCGACCAGAGCGGAGAGGAAGAAGGACCAAAATGAAGGAAGAGGGGGTCCTGGCTGAATGGCTGGCACAATCGCTGCCTGAAGAGCTGGAGGGGGGTGCAGACTGAACAGGAGGGATCTGAACACCGGTATGCTGAAGAATGTGAGTCATGAAGGCCCGGTGCTCAGCCCTGTCTGCCAAAAGCTGCTGCTGCAGAGTGTCCTGCCTATCCTGAATAGTCTGAAACATGGAAAGAATTCTCTCGAACATCTGCTGCTGGACCGCTGCCTGTCGTGCCTGCTCGGCTGCCAGATGAGCCTGCTGCTGAGTAAGGGACTGGAGTATCGTAGCCAAAGCAGGATCAATGGCAGGAGGGCCAGCAGGAGTAGCACTGGAACTCCTAGCCTCATGATCATGAGAGCATGGAGGCATAGGAGGTGGAGCCGGAATCCCAAAATCATCGTCGTCGTCATCATCATCATCAGGAACTGTTGTGCCCTGAGTCTCAAACTGATAGAAAGTCATATCCTCTGCCTGAGTGTCTATCACTAGATCTGGTGCTGGTACTAGGTCCTCAGGGGCTGGACGGTATGAGCCAAAGTGGAGGCGTGAGGCCTCAAGAGTGCCCTAGAACTGCGGTGGCTGGATCAGCTGTGCAAAGATGTAGTAGAGATAATGAGCATATGGCCGCTGTCGCCGGGCACGAAGACCATCCAATATCGTGTCCTCGATCTCACATATAAGGAAGTCAACAACATCAAACTCTGAATGAGAGATCAGGGCACCAAGTAGCCAGAGCTGGATATGAGTGGTAGCCTCTCTATAACCCATCCGGGGCAGTAGCGTCTGTCTCATGAGCTGATATAAGTACTTGGCCGCTGGATTGAAATCTGCTGGAGGGCGTCACGACCCATCTGTGAAAGGTGGTCGGAACAGGGCAGCGACGTGGGCTGTAGCTGGAGCAACTCCGCCGTGAGGGCGCCGAGGAGGATCAGAAGTGCCATAACACAAGCTGTGAAGGTGAGTCGATGACTCAGGAAATCCAAATAGTTGGCGAATCTGGCTGGCATGAATAGTAACATCCTCTCGCTCAAAGTGGAACCTCATCCACTGGTGATCGGGGTCGATCCATACTGACGCATAGAACACTCGGACCCACTCCTCAACATATCTACCGCTGGTAGTGAGTAGAGAGAGTAGACCATGTAGATAGGAAAGGTGCACCTCAGAATCCACACCAGCAGCTAGCAGAAATGCAGGGAGATCCAATAGTCGGTGCGCACGCATAGCTATCTGGTCTGACATTTGAGCACAAAAGAATGACTCCTGTATCCTAGTGCTGAATAGATCGACCGCTGCCGGGTCTCTCTGAGTAGGTAGCCATGACTCCACGGGTACGTGTCTGAACCGACGTACTCGGGCCGTTGTAGCACGATGAAGATCGATCAAATGAGGATCGGTAGCCAGTGGTCGCTCCTCGGTCTCATCTCGCTCCCGGAAGCGGGCAGGTGGAATGGGTGGAGCGGAAAAGGGAGCAAGAGGAGGAGCAGTGGAAGCGAGAGTGGTGGAGGTGGTAGGTATGGCTGAGGTGGTGGATGGCGTAGGAGTGACTAGAGCGGGCGAAGTGGGAGGTGGAGTGGTAGCAAGTGGCGGGAGTGGTAGGTGCGGAGGAGCGAGGCCGAGAGGCGAGTCAACGAACTCTGTAAGCAATCTGATCTGATGATATCTGTAGCTAGCCACCTCTCTCTGCCTGCTCAGCGGCTGCTGCTGCTGCTAGAGCTGCTCAGGCTGCTCTATCCAAACGCTGCTTCTTGCGGCCTTCCTGTTGCTCCAAGTATATGGTCTTCCCTTTGACCTGCCTGAAGGGGCGTGGAAGGTCCTTGTCGTCTCCTCCCCCTAGCGCTGACACATTCTTCGTGCGCACCATCCTGACCTGAAGACTGCATAGAAGAGAGAAACACTAAGCACAAGAAGATAGCAGCCAATAGGATTACAAAAGAATGGATAACTCCCTGGAAATCTCACGAGAGAGAGAGAGAGAGAGAGAATCCAGGCAGTACAGGAGACCAGGCTCACGGGCAGGCGAGATCACTGAAATGACAGAAGAGGTGAGCACGTATTAGTCACATAGTTGTAAGTATATGAAATGTGAATAAATACATACACAGAGAATTATGACACAGAAAACGAGTGATTTTGGCGATATAGAGGTCAAACGACGGCGAAAACGGCGTTTGAACGAGGAATAGTGCCATAGGAGGTTTGAAATTGGAATTGAGGCATGAATGACTTGGAATTGAGCCGATACTTCACGAGTAGGTTTATATGGGTAAATATGAGTGAAGTGTGCGCTTGGTTTGATTTTAGGAGAAGAAAGTGGAATTGTGGCACTCGGCTCGGGAATCAATGGCTATAAAAGGGATTTGAGTGAAACAGGTGCCTGGGTTTATCGGATTGGCGTGAAATTTGGCGAAGAAGTTACTAGAGATGATATGAAGGTGCGAGAAAAATTTGGATCAATTGGAGCAAATTTGGTTGGTTTGGACATTTTATCGAGCACCTCGCATGCGGGGTTTTAGGTTTAGAGGGGAATGGCCATTTAGGGATTGAAACCCTCCCAAAGGGAGCTAGGAACCTGCAGGGGTGTTCAAGTAGGCACTATGGCACTGCAACATGCACAAGAATTCACAAACTTCACAGGAATTGGAGTGATTTCAAGAGAGGTTTGAAGAATGCCTTCACTGACAGAGAAGAGAAGAGCAAGAGAGGAGTGAAGGCAGAGGATAGGCTCACCAGAGTGGGGAATAAACCAAGCACATGCACTGGGAGAAGATCGTCGGAGCTCAGCCACGGTTGTTGTTGACGGTGATTGGAAATCGCCAGGGTGAGAGCCAGAGACAGAGAGCGCGAAGAACTGGAGGCCTGACCTCGGGCTCGGGCTGGGAATTCTTTTTTTAAAAAACGCATTATGGGCGCACCGGACAGTCTACAGTGCCTGTCCGGTGCACACCGGACAGCGTACAGTAGCTGTCCAGTGAACTACCGGACAGCGTACAGCAGAAAGGGATCTGTGCGCGTGGCCGGTGCACTCGGACAGTGCACAAAGCAATGTCCCGGTGCACACCGGACTATCCGATGAGCCCAGACAGAGGAAATTTTGAATTTTTTCAAATTTATATCTAGTTTTTAACCAAAACAAATCCCAACTTATAAACACACAAAAGAACACATGTTGGGACAGGTATTGGCACCCTCATATATTTTCCCATAATTTTCAAAATATTTGGCCATAGTCTAGATTAATTTTTAGAGAAAATAGCCAAATGGTGAGATTTGCATTTTGGTTTTGCACTAGGGGTTTTCATGAACGATTTGAGTTTTGAATACTCCGCCTAAGTGTAAGTGCCTCATGCATATCTCAAGAAACCAACAATTGCCATAGTAATTAGGAATTTAAGTACTAAAAGCTTAAAAACTAAGACTTGTCAAGTTTTGAGCCCCGAGTTAAGCTTTTTTCACTCGCTTTGTTGGCGGTTATCTTAACTAGGTTAGACAAGCCCTAGATGCATACAAGAAATTTAAATATGCAATGCAGGCTTGACAACACCATTTTGAGATCTTAAATAAAATTTATGAGGTCAAATATGTTTAATTGATTTCTCAACAAGCAAAAGCGGGTTTTATCAAGTGGCTTAGTGAAAATATCCGCTAATTGATCTTCCGACCTCACTCCTTCTAAAATAATGTCTCCTTTAGCAACATGATCTCTAAGAAAGTGATGACTGATATCAATGTGCTTGGTGCGAGAGTGTTGTACAGGATTATTAGCAATTTTAACACACTCTCATTGTCACACAACAAAGGTACCTTTTATAGAACTACACCATAGTCTAGAAGAGTTTGTTTCATATATAAAATCTGTGTGCAACAAGCACCCGCGGCAATGTATTCCGCTTCGGCGGTTGACAAGGCAACACTATTTTGCTTTTTGGATGTCCATGATACTAGTGATCTCCCAAGCAAATGGCACCCCAGAAGTACTTTTTCTATCAATTTTGCAACCGGCATAATCCGAATCGGAATAGCCAATTAAGTCAAAAGTAGCTCCTTTGGGATACCAAAGACCAACGCTTGGGGTGTGCTTAAGATACATAAGAATTCTTTTAACAGCGCGAAGATGAGCTTTCTTAGGATTTGATTGAAATATAGCACGCGTACAGACACTAAACATGATATCGGGCCTAGATGCGGTAAGATACAATAAACTACCAATCATAGAACGATAGAGAGTTTGATCAGTCGGGTTGCCTCCCCCATCTAGGTCGAGATGTCCATTTGTTGGCATAGGTGTCTTGATTGGTTTGCACTTCTCCATGTCGAACCTTTCAATATGGCTTTGGTATACTTCTCTTGTGAGAGGAAGTTACCATCTTTCATTTGCTTGACTTGAAAGCCGAGGAAGTACGTCAACTCACCAATCATAGACATCTCGAAATCCTTCGACATCAACTCACCAAATTCCTTGCAATGATAATCATTTGTCGAGCCAAAGATTATGTCATCAACATATACTTGACAAATGAAAATATCACCATTATGTTTCTTTGTGAATAAGGTTGTGTCGATGGTCCCGATCTTGAAGCCCTTTTCGATGAGGAAGTCGCGAAGACGCTCATACTAAGCCCTTGGAGCTTGCTTTAACCCATATAGCGCCTTGGACAACCTGTAAGCATGGTTAGGATATCTAGGGTCTTCAAACCTGGGTGGTTGCTCAACATATACAAGTTCATTTATGAAGCCATTTAAAAATGCACTTTTTACATCCATTTGATAAAGCTTTATATCATAGCATGATGCATATGCGAGTAGGATACGGATGGCTTCAAGTCGAGTAACCGGTGCAAAAGTCTCTCCAAAATCTAACCCTTCAATTTGAGAGAAGCCCTTTGCAACAAGTCTTGCCTTGTTCCTCACAATCATGCCTTGATCATCTTATTTGTTTCTGAACACCCACTTTGTTCCAATGATCCTTGCATCTTGTGGAGGCTTCTCCAGGGTCCAAACTTGATTACGGGTGAAGTTGTTTAGTTCTTCATGCATGGCGTTCACCCAGTCCGGATCCTGTAACACGTTATCTATACATGTAGGCTCAACACAAGAAACAAAGGAGTGATGTTCAATAAATGAAGCATGTTTATGTGATCGAGTAATAACCCCTTGTGAAGGACTCCCAATGATTTGATCTTGTGGGTGTGCTTGAAGTAGTGATGAGTTTCTCCTGTCAACCACTTGGGAAGAAGATCTTGGAGCATCAACATCTTCGGCTTGTACCCTTGCTTGTTCATGAGAGACAAATGTATCTTCATTTGCATGCCTCTCATCTTTTTCATCATCTTGTGGTACACTTGATGAAGAAGGCCTGTCAATGTTTTGCACTTCTTCTTCATCTTCTTTTGGTTTGGTAGCTCCAATTGGCATGTTCTTCATAGCTTCCCTAAGTGGCTCATCACCTACATCATCAAGATTTTCATGTGATCCTTGGGAGCCATTAGTCTCATCAAACTCCACATCATATGTTTCTTCTACCACGCCAGTGGCATGATTGAATACTCGAAATGCTTTGGACTTTGATGAATAACCAAGTAGAAAACCAATATCACAATGTCTTTGAAACTTCCCTAGGTGATGGTGTTTCTTGAAGATGTAGCATTTGCATCCAAACACCAGAAAGAAGGAGATGTCTGGCTTTTTCCCATTTAGCAGTTCATAGGGAGTCTTCTCATGTAGCCGGTGAGGAAATAGCCTGTTTGATGCATAACATGCAGTGTTGACAGCTTCGGCCCAAAACCTCTCCGGTGTGTTATACTCATCAATCATTGTCCTTGCAAGTGTGATCAAGGTCATGTTTTTCCTTTCAACAACTCCATTTTGTTGAGGTGTATATGTTGCTGAAACTTCATGCTTGATCCCAATCTCATCACAGTATTCATGTATGTTGGTGTTATCAAATTCTTTTCCATTATCACTTCTAATATTGATCTTGCAATCAAATTCATTTTGGGCTCTCTTGGCAAACTTCTTGAATATAGATGCAACTTCAGATTTATCATGGAGAACGAACACCCAAGTGTATCTTGAGAAATCATCAACTATGACCAGACAGTAGAGGTTGCCACCAGCACTTGCATAAGTTGTTGGTCCAAATAGATCCATGTGAAGTAGTTCCAGTGGCCTTGATGTTGACATGAAAGCTTTTGTAGGATGTGTGTTAGCAACTTGCTTTCCAGCTTGACATGCACTACAAGGCTTGTCCTTTTCAAATACAACATCCTTTAGTCCTCTAACCATGTCCTTCTTTAATACTTTCTTGAGTGTGCTCATTCCAACATGGGCAAGCCTTCTATGCCATAACCATCCAAGTGATGCTTTGGTAAAGAGGCAAGTTCTTAAGTCACATCTTCAGAGGTAAAATCCACTAAGTAGAGATTGTTGTATCTAAATCCTTTGAACACCATTGATTCATCATCCATTTTTGATACAATAACCTCTGTTGGAGTGAATAAGCATTGAAGGCCAAGATCGCAAAGTTGACCCACTGATAATAAGTTGAAGCTCAAAGGTGCAACCAAGAGAACATTTGAAATTGATAGATCATTTGATATTGCCACCATGCCAAGTCCTTGAACTTTTCCCTTTGAATTGTCCCCAAATGTGATTTTGTTTTCTCCATCAACATTCTCATCAAGTGAGGTGAACATCCATGGGTTGCCTGTCATATGTTGAGTGCATCCATTGTCAATAACCCAATGGCTCCCACCGGTCTTGTAGTTCACCTACATCCACAGACAAATCAAGCTTGAGTTTTGAGGGCCCTATATTGCATAGGACCAGTGACTTTCTTAATCAAAGACTTTGCAACCCAAATTTGTCTAGGTCTACTCTTGCTTGGTGGACCTAGGAATGTAACTTTGACTTTTCCATTTGCTACTTTTCTTAGAACATAATGAGCATTGAAGGCAAATGGTCTGGAGTGCTTTGTCAAGGGAGTTGGTGGTTTGGCTTTGCAGTTGTGGGCAAAATAACCTTTTTCCACACTCAAAGCATTTGATAGGCTTATGAGTCAGCTTTGGCTTGTATTGAGTTGTAGCTTTCTTTTGCAAAAAAGAGTTATATCCAATACCACTCTTGTTGTTTTTCATGACAGTGTCCATGAGCAATTCATTTTGGCGGTATTGGCCCTTGTTGAACTTTTGCACACTTGTTGCAAGATGTTCATTTTCACACTTAAGTTTCTTGACCTCATTTTAAGTCTTTCATTATCCACTGCCAACTCATTGTTGAAGTCATTATTCTCAATGGCAACCTTTCCTCTAGTAGTTGCATCAGTCAAATATCTCTTCAATTTTTTTGTCTAATGTCAAGGCTTCAACTTTTTCGGTCAGTTCATCATGATTACTAGTTTGATCATCTTGGCTCAAATCATCACATGAGGTTGCTACATCAATCTTAACAACAGGGTTAATAGCCTCATGTGTATTGCAAGATAAAAGTTCATTTTCAACAAGAAGATTATCATGATCAAATTTAATCTTAGTATAGTCTTCCTTAATTTTTACTAGTCTATCTTTCAACTCCCTATTAGCTTCATTTAACTTGTCACATTTATCCTTAGCATCTTTTAGGGAGGATGTAAGCTCATTTACAGTGGATGACATAGTTTTGTTTTCTTCTTTCATTTCATCACTAGCTTTAATAACTATGTCATATTTGGCATTTAAAAATTCATTTTCATCTTTCAACTTATCACATTTAGAATTTGACTTCCTAATGATTTGAGTGTATTCCTTAAGCAAGTCAGCTAGTTCATCATAGGAAGGTGAAGCAAATTCTTCATCACTATCACTATCATCAATAATATCATTTTGTACCTTCCGTTCACCTCTAGCTATGAGGCATAGGTGAGAAGTCGATGATGGTGATGGTGGTGGTGAAGAGAAGTCCCAAGCGATCGCGACAACTTTTTCATCATTTTCTTCTTCACTTGAAGAAGATCCACTTGATGACTCAATGTCAGTGAGCCAGTCACCAACAATGTATGCCTTTCCATTTTTCTTTTGTGGAACCTCTTGTGCTTCACATCCTTCCTCTTGAAGAATCTCTTTTCCTTTTTCTCGTCATCATTGTCATCTTCTTTCTTGCCCTTGAACTTGTTCTTCTTGGGCTTGTTGCATTGATGAGCAAGATGACCAAGCTCTCCATAGTTGTAGCAATCCATTTCAGAAATGGGCTTTCTTTTACTGGAAAAGAATTTCTTCTTTCTTGAGTCAAACTTGATGCCTTCTCTGTTGAGCTTCTTTAACATCTTGGTGGTCTTCCTCACCATCAAGGCAATGTTAGCATCAAGATCATCATCACTTGAGGAATCCTCCTCAATTTGTACTTTAGCTTTTCCTTTCTTTTCATGATTTGCTTTGAGAGCCAAATCCTTTCTCTTGGAAGATGACTCATCCTTGTCATTGATGCGCATGTACATCTCATGAGCATTGATCTTTCCCAATATTTGTGTAGGAGTAGCAACTGAAAGATCCATCTGATGCATCATTGTGACAATGTGTCCATATTTGTCAATTGGGAGGACACTAAGAATCTTCCTCACAACATTCGGTTGTGAAATTTGTGTAAGCCCCAAGCCATTTACTTCCTCTACAGGAATATTGAGACGTGAGTACATAGCATTGGCATTTTCATTAGCAAGCATCTCAAAATAATTTAACTTTCTCATAGCAATATGATATCTCTCCTCACGCTCACTTCTAGTACCTTCATGTAGAGCACATATATCCATCCACAAATCATGAGCATTTTTATGGTTTCTAACTCTATTAAAGACATCCTTGCAGAGGCCTCTAATAAGAGTGTTTTTGGCCTTAGCATTCCATTTCTCATAGTTATACTCTTCTCCTATAAGATTTGTGGGATCTCTAGGTTCGGGGAACCCTTGTGTGGCGGCTTTGTAGACACTAATGTCTATAGCCTCTAGATAAGCTTCCATACGAATTTTCCAATATGAAAAATCGTCACCATCAAAAATGGGAGGAGGTCCATCCCCATCGGACATCGTTACTCTAGCAGTTAAGCTAATCTAGGAGCAATAAGCCTCTGATACCAATTGAAAGGATCACGATGCCCAAGAGGGGGGGGTGAATTGGGCTTTCCTAAAAATCAACAATAATTAAAACCTAAATAAGAGCCCAACTTCACCCCAACAACTAGCAATAAGCGAATAATACTAGAAATACAACAATGCTAAGACAATACTTCAAATACTTGCTAAACAAATACACAATGTAAAATACTTGAATTAAGTGCGGAATGTAAAGCAAGGTTTAGAAGACTCCTCCAATTTTTTCCAAGGTATCGAAGAGTCGGCACTCTCCCCTAGTCCTCGTTGGAGCACCCGTGCAAGGGTATCGCTCCCCCTTGGTCCTCGTAAGAACCAAGTGCTCACTACGAGATGATCCTTTGCCACTCCGGTGCGATGGATCCCTCATGACCGCTTACAAACTTGAGTCGGGTCACCAACAAGATCTCCAAGGTGATCACCGAGCTCCCAACGCCACCAAGTCGTCTAGGTGATGCCATCACCAAGAGTAACAAGCCGTAGACTTTCACTTCACCAAGAGAACTAATGCATGCGGTGTGTGCTCTAGGTGGCTCTCGCTAACGCTAATGAGGTCCAAATGCGGGATTAAGATTCTCAAATCACCTCACTAGGCTTTGTGGTGCTTGCAATGCTCTACCAATGTGCAGGAGTAAATGTGTACAGCAAGACAATCAATATGGTGGGTGGAGGGGGTATAAATAGCCCTCACCCACCAACTAGCCGTTACAGGAATTGCTGCTCATGGGCGCACCGGACAGTCCGATGCGCCACCGGTGCGCCAACAGACAACTCCAATGGCTAGTTCTAACAGTTAGCCGTTGGGCAAATGGCACACTGAATAGTGAACAGTCACT